>JANSVK010000136.1:0-97326 GCA_030068005.1 Cladophialophora exuberans
ACTCAGGTCAAGAAGCGAAGTGCTGGGGAGCTGGTCTGGTCTTCGAAATATGGATTCAGTGAGCAGCAACGACCAGGCGTGGCGCGGTTTGATGATGGTACGGCTTGGGTATGGTATGTTTATATTTCAAGCCCTGCCAGTCTGCTTCCTTTGTTGATTTCGGCGAGGGTTGAGGAGTTAGAGTGCCCGGACTGCCAGTGCCCCGAGTGGGAGTGGTAGCCCGTGCTCCTTCGCCCCGACGACGATGCGGACAGTGGGAGTCGAGAATGGGTGTTTCGGACAGTGCGACGTGGCCGCATGTCAGGAAGAGGTAGGTCTTGTGGTAACACATGATTAAGAATCTGCGATCAGATCGTGCGCGGACTTGAAACCTTTGGATTGGGAAATGAGTTGTGTTGGTTCTTTTTCTTTGTCGCGCTTGAAAGTCCGTCTGGTGGTCCGCTGGTTGGTTGGTTGGTTGGTTGGTTGGTCTGGTCGTTTGGTTGTTGCCCGTGGTCGTGGTTCAGTGTTCAGTTGTAACGAGTGTTGTGAACCATTTATTAAGAGTATATGTTCTCGATCTTCCGGATTTGGACAATTTGTGCTGTCCCTCAACAAAGGGGGAAAATGAATAAAGAGTGTATGTATGTCCCAACAAGCGAGTGACTGACTGAGTGAGTAAGTATAAAAGAATGTGATAACCCACTGGCAACAAGTAATTCAGTGAGTAAGTAAAAAAAAAGAATGTGATGAGCCCACACAGAAAGAGTGATGTGTGGATGGCTCGATTACTACGCGACTGCTTTCAGTGAACAACTGAACAGTCCATCGTCTTTTTTGGACAAAGGTGCTCGAGTAATATAGGCCTGCTGGTTCTTTGTTCACCCAGCCCCTCGTTGTTCTCCTCGCCCCCTCGATGGCAGGCGACCACGTGCACGGCGCGATAAAGGAGGGAGCTGGCTTCATTGTCGAGACAACGGGACGGGGATTGCGAGGGGTTGGAGAAGCCGCGATGAGGTAGCCTAGGAGAGCGCGGTCTTCAAGGCGCGAACGCGAGCGCGAGCAGAGAATTCGACGCGGTTGGTGTAGACCGGGCCGGACGAGCAACGTGGGTGTTTCGTCGCCGGGGTTTCATGGTGCTATGGAGGGAGGAGACGAAGGGAGTAAAGCCATCACAACAGAGGGAAATAATCGTCGTGGTGGAGAAGTAGGTATGGAGGTTAGGCAAATAATGGGGTCTTTTTTCACTCATATGATCATATAGTATGCCCAGCTCGAGCACATTTCCCAATCCGGGTATATCCTTCCAATTACGGGCGGAGATTTTCTGGAGTGCCGATCATCCTTACTCTTCCGCAGCCAGTACCACGGCCGGACGCTGAGCCTCAGCTTCTCGCCCTTCGTGCAGCGCGGCGGCAACGTCGGCCTTCTTGCCCGTCCAGTCCTCGTGCTCTTCCTCCTCGATCTCCTTGCCCGTCCGCTCTCCTCGTCTGTGCAGCTCTGCTTCATGCTCCGCGGCCTTGCCGTCGATGTTCTGCGTGAGACTGGCTTCTTCGCCGTGGCCTCCTCCACCACCGCTTCGCACGGCGTTGGCTACGTCGCCTTCACCTGGTGCGCGCATCTGCTCGCCATCGAGATTGCTGTCGCCAGTGGAATAGCCCTGCGCGTCGGATTGCGGGATGGCCTTTTCGGCGAGTGGACCCGTTTCCCCACTGCCCATGGCGCCATAGTTTGGAGCTGAGCCGTGTTGTTGTGGAACGTCGTGAGGTTGGCGTTGGTCGATGGTGCGGGATTGCAGGGAGGATGTGTCTCTGGAGGCGACTTCTTCTGAAGTCGTCTTTGAGGCTGGGTTCTGAGACTGGTTTAACCCCACTTGCTGGCTGGGCTGTGATGGCGCGTTGGGATCGAGGGCTGACATTGTGATAGATTCGGGGTATAATGTGGACTACTAGCTATTCAGGAGTTCCGAGTTTGGCCAAATCAGGCCTGTGAAGACGTGATTGACAGCGTTGGATATTCAAGTAATCGTAGTGTACAGTGTTTGCAGGACAGTTAGACGTGTCTGAATTGGTCGTGTCTCGGTTTAAGAGAGTCAGAACGGAAATATTGGAATGTTGAAGACCTGGACGTTCGCCGAAATCAGTCTGTTGTAGGCGTGCTTGGTGTATTTTGTGCAACACCGGTTGATGTCACAGGCGTACAGATTTTTGAGGGGGGAGAGTGCCATGACATCATCATCCCAGCCCGGTGCCTAAGTAGTTCTCAAGCTCTGCTGGGCATTGCAGATCTACACCGATAAGCATCTGGTGGCACAAGGCTGAAACTTATATTCTCAGAAATGAGAAGTGTTGAATCGGTGTCGGCTCGTGCACCACTTGAGGCGATATGCTTGGTTCATAGAAGCGCTAATTCCATTGTTCGATAGAGTGGTATCCCCTGAGGCCGCTGAGACAACAGAGTCGAATTCCCCTGCTCTTGGGACTGAAATGTGTCATCTGGCGTCGGCGACGTTGCCCGGACTGCTACTCTTGGTTCGCTCCATAAGGACCGACTGTTTTTCAACCGTCTCCCTGTTCATGATCACGCTGAAGACATACAAGCACGTGTATAGCCCGACGTTTTCAGTGAATCGCGCTGTGAAGATCAAGAATAGCTTGCTCTTCCCAGGTAACTCAGGTTCACATCCAGGCACAATGTAAACAAAGAGACCACATACTTCATCCACGGTCTCAACTCTCGCTTTCATTCAGCTTTTCACTCGTTTGTTTCCAGCTCTGTTCGATTGGGGGGAAGGTAGCGGTGCTTCCTCTGTCGTAATAATTTGATATATATATATATATATCTCCTGTCGATGCTGCGCAGCGTCGTCGTTGCGAAGTATCGCCCGCGCAGCCTGTCGTTGCCGTTGGTTGCCATCGCTCCTCAGTAGATGTCTGTCATCGCCGTTAAGGTCCATCGCTCCCCTGTACATCCAGTCGCCGTTGAGGGTCATCGCTCCCAGTACAAGCGCCAACCAGACGTTGAAATTCAAGGCCACGACCTCGAATTCATCATTTGAATGTGTCCTTGCTTTCACTTCTCGTTCTTGATCAATCCATCTCTTCAACCTTCAGACTTCAATTCAATCCTCCCAATAAATTGCTTCCACAAGAGACCAAGAGCTTGAGCTTTCTCTGAAACTGAGCCTCATCAATCATGCCTGAACCTGAACCAACTGCAGCTGAGTTCGTCAATTCTTAGATCCACACTTCAACTGACCTAACTAACTTTCGTAGACTTGTCGCAGCAGAGAGATACCTTTCGGTAACAACCAACAACTTGAGTAAAGCCATGAACGTCGTGAGACGCGAAAAGAAGATTGCTCTTCGCCTCAAGAAGAAGTACTTGTTCAGAAACAAACCACTCAAGATCGCCGAGAAGGTAAGCTCGAATCATCATTGCTTCATTGAAGAGATGCCATGTTATTGACAGATCAACAGATCTACACCTCCGAAACCACCAAGAACGAGGACAACAAATTCGCCACCCTTCCTGTAGAGGTCAAGAATGCCATCTTCAAGCAACTTCCTCTCGACGCCGACCGTGCCTGCTTGGCTCTTACCTGCAAGGACATGGCTGCCGCACATCAAGCATTGGTGAAGGAGAAGAACAAGAAAGACTATGTTGATCGTGTCCCACAGCGTGCCACCGAGGTTCATCGTCTCCAGATCCTCGTTCGTCTCAAGAAAGACATGGCACCCAAGCGTCTCTGTTACAAGTGCATTCAATTCGTCGATCCCAACCATCCAGACTTTCAAGGCGCCTTGTGGGGTGGCAGTGAGGCAGCGGTTCAAGGTCTCAAGGCTACCAAGGCTGCAATGATTCAAGGTCCTCGTTGCCCATTGTGTGCCGCAGCAAAGAAGTTGGAGATCACTCAACACAAGGCGACTTACAAGGAGTACTTGGCTCTCGCTGACAAGTTTGATCTCAAGTGAACAAGACTCTTGAAGACAGCATGGAGAACCCAAGGCTGGTGGGCCATGGACTTCTCCTTTCAAGGTGTACGAATTCGTTTAGTACTTGACACAGCCAGAAGGATGCGAGCTTGAACCATCGGAGCCGAGATCGGGCGCTGCACGCCAGGGTGACACAGTCGGATGCTGGTGACGAGGATGGCTTTCACCCTAGCAGATATCGCAGCCCAAGTTAGTGGTGGTAGTTCTCACATTGACTCGTTTCAGTCTCGAGAGTGACAAAAAGATAGTTGGTACAATGAAGGTCATGTGCTCATGACTCGGACGTTCTTTGATTTGACTTCGATCCTGACTTTGGCTCTTGTAGTTTATCCGTGAACGGCCGATAAGGCGCGGCGATGGTATGAGGCTGAGGTCGATCTGGATTCTCAAACATTTCTTCGGTAGCCCCCGGATATTGCTGCTGGGTTCGGTGGATACGATCCAGGGGTTCACCAGCGATGTGATATTTGGCCCATTCTACAGGAGGCGTACGCACTACATTCTGAGCGGCTGGAAATCGGCCAAACTTGGAGGTTTCTTTTGCCTGACCTTCCGCTGCGGAAGATTGCATGTCGTCGTCTACCTCGACATCGGTTCGGGCTGGGCGACTCAAGTTTCCAGCCTGAAGGTCCTGGACAAAAGCCTCGGAATCCTCCAATGCCGCTTTCTTCATCCTGTCCAGCTCTCGCATGTCGTTGAGTGCCTGCTGTCGCTGAATCTGCAGAATGGATAACGTCGCCCTCAATGCGATGGCGTCTGCGTTGTCATCTAGACTGACCGGAAGGGCTTCGGGAGGCTCGTCCATCCACTGTGCAGGCGGAAGGTCCGTGCCTGGATTCGTGCCATCTTGAGATGCTAAGCTGGCTTGTGACAATGTGGGAGTTACTGGCGAATAGGAAGGACGTTGCGGACTACCACTAGAGTTACGCTCGGTGCCTGTGGTTGGTCGAGATGGAGTTGAAACAGGGATTTCACGTTGGCCCTTGTCCGATATGGACTGTGCGCCGGGTTCAGACATGGTCAAGTCAAGCGTGAAGTTTGGTTTCAGCGAGCCAGACTTGCCAGAGTGGAAGATTTAGGACTTGGGCGGATGAAGGTGGACGAAAGTCTGGTTCGAGGAATTTTGGGCGAATTGGTTGAGGGCAGGATTGGATTTCGGCCCCAAACTTTGAAGCTGGATAGGTTTTCTCAATAGTTCTTGCGTACCCCGGACACGCAGGACACTGGCGCGATGTGCGTGGAGAAGGAGAGTGTGAAAAATTCAAAATAGGCACCAGCAGGCGTAAGTTCTCGATTGTGGCTTGGGGTGGCGGCTCTTGGTGCCACAGCCTCAGTCGATTGCCGAGGAACCCACCAGCCCACCAGCCCACCGAGACAGGAGCCGAAATCCTCTGTTCCACTGCCACCTGGCAAGAAGAAGCTTGGATGATCCGTGTTCATCTTCAAGTGCCAGTATAGAAAATACAATCTCGTGCAGGTCCCCAGACCTTGAGTTACACAAAGCGCGACCCTTGACATTGCCACGTGTGACAAGAGACAAGCTTGACAGGCACGGACACTCCCCATCCAGGCACCATATTGTGATTCGAGACCGACATGTCGGCTTGCTAGAGAAATGCACTAGAGTCAGATCCCCGATGCGACAGGTTCGACACTTACAACACACAAGTCCAGATTCTCTCTGGCGTGTGCTCGGAGGTAACTTTGTCGGATACGTGCATTGGTAGCTAGAGCTTCACCTTCCCTGCCAAAGTCTATTCATCCAATCGACCTGCCTAGTTGGAGAGTACCTAGGTATATTGTAATTAAAGTCATGACGTTTATAGCAGGATGAGGGACGCATGGCACGTATAGTCCTTGGTCAATTTCACTCGAACATCGTGCTTGAGATGCCCTACTCTGAGTACCACATACCCAGATTTCATAGAATTGTAGGAAAAGCCCCGACGTAAACAATGTGCGCCCAGGGCGTTCTCCACTCGACCGTCAGTGGCCGCCAAAAAGAACACGGATGTGGAGTCTTGGCTAAGTGCCTGGGGGAGCGCGACGGGGAGATTGATAGGAAGCTGATAGGCATCGGATGGCACGACTGGTCGCAATCACATCTCTTTTTACGTGGTTTGCCACCAATCAGTCCCCCTCTCAGAAAGCCACCACCGTAGCATCCCCTGGGCAGCTTGACACCACGTTTGCTCATGACAGTTGCTCTTGATCAGCCCATTTGGGGATCAAAGCACGTTCCCTGTCGTTCAACGCCATGCCCTCCGGCCCTGGTGCCCTGCATGTGTCACCCTTGCCTCCCGGCTCAGCCTCAACTTCGTATTGGCTCATCATGAGTCCTTCGCTTGTACGGAGGCCCTATCGTCGCATCCGGTTCCTGAGATCCAGGTGACAGGTCATTGGAATCCCTTCCCTCCTTCAACGTGGCCCATCGCCGATCCCAACTTGAAAGAACCAAGAGAGCTCAACGTCTTCGCAGCCATTCTTCTTACCTTCATCCCCGCTCAAACCTCCGAAGCCTTAAACGTGCCCTCCAAGGTTTCCTTCGTCGTCGAGTCCGTTGTTGCACGTTGCGAGCCGAATTCCGTCCATTTTGTCCGTTCTGTCCTCCACTCGCAGGTCTCACTCTACCAATCCCGGCGCATAGCTCACAAGGATATATTCTCACATCGAGAGGAGCACATCGATATACCTTGGACGCGACTGAAAGACGCACGTTTGCCAGCGCATCACACACTTACGACGAAGATTCCCCGAGTGGCGCATCCTCATGCCTTGGTAACTCTGTTTCTCCTGTTCAACAACCTCTCCTGCGCAGTGGCTTTGTTATGTCGACAGCTGAGGTACGACCGTACCGGCACGAGAATCAACACAACCGAGCCAATGTTTTTCCAGCCAAGAACCAGTCGCCCTTGCAAGAGCTGAACAATTTCGGGAACAATTCTGCCATGGCTTCCAGCGTCGATGTCATCCGTGAACAGCACAATGAGGATGAAGTAAATACACAGGATAAGCCAAGACTCAGCATCCGACAGCTTCGAGAAGCAGCACAGAAAGAAGCTTCGGCTAAAGAGACAGCAAAAGCGCAACAGAAACGAGCCGAGTTCCAGCAAAAATCCGGCAATGCTCCTCCGAAAAAGAAACAATCTGTTCTGGGAGGTCTTTTTCAAATCCGAGAGCCCACACAGATTGCCTTGGAGCAAGTGGCTGCTCAGATGATTGCTCAACATGGTTCAACCAGTGCCACCAAAGTCCCGAACGTGAGAATGGAAAAGATGCCCGAATTCGTGCCCAAGGTGAACTCCAGATGGGATGGTATACCAGAGAATATGAAGCAAAAGGCCAAAAAGGACAAGGAGAAAGAGAAACAGCGAGCTCAACGCGACTCATTTTTCAGCCTGGACCCCAGATCTGGCAGTGACGAGGATAAACGGCGCGCAAACAGCCGCAATTCGAATTCAACCACTGGTTCTTCATTGGGGGCGTACTGCAGTTCGAGTGGCTCACAGGGTGCCTCATCTCGTACGCGATTTTACGCCCAGTCCGTCAATTCATCCGGTGATTTGGCTTCACAGCAGAGGACCAGTGTTTCGCATCTCTCTCGTTCTCCCGGCTCGCAACGTACCGTCGAGTCGACAGATTTCGCTCTTCAGGCACCCCCTCACGGCCAACGGCGATCTCGATTGACTGCTACAGAACGAAATGTCGAAGCTCGAGAATCTCTTCAAGTGTATTCTCAAATGCCAGCTGCAGCGGAATTGTCGCCCGTTGATAGGCAAAAGTCGTCAAAATCGTACAGCACCCGCGGAGCTTTGAAGTTGCCTTCGAGGGCAGACAACCGAACAGAAGCCAGGACACTAGTCATTCCATCCAGAGACAGCGCTCAGCCGCCAACCTCCCATGGATTCCGCGGTACTGATGTTGAGCCCATGCCATCGCATTCATTGTCACCAAGGACTCCTCAAGACACAAAATTCAATCACCCGGCAGCTGAAACACTTGTCACCGGACAGGCGACAAACAAGGCGAACCTCGAGACGGCTTCTCCTTACGGCAGATCTATTCAGCTGCAATCGCCCACGAGCAAGAGCCCCCAAGTGCCACTCAGCGGTGCATTTTTGGCGGGAGAAGCACAAGAGGTTATTCTAGAGGACGCCAACGAGTATGAAAACCCATTTCTCGCAACCGAGTCATCCAGGAGGGTGACAGAGAGCAGACAATCCCGATCACAACAAGACCTGGAGAAGCGCCCCGATAGTTCTCGAGATCGACTAGGTCTGCGAGCGAGCATGGTGTTTATCGACGAAACAACACCCTGGCAGGGCCAAGACACCGCAAAATCACCTTTACCCAGTCCGCAGCTTGCACCACCGTCCCCCAGTGCAAAGACACGATTCTCCAAAACTTTTGGCAAAATTGGGAAGTAGGTGAAAGTAGGAAAGAGCGCTGTTCACTATATTGGGGCCCCCACCCTGTTCAGGGAACTTTGAAAGATACCAAGATGGATGTTTGGGCCATTTCAAAAGCAAAAGCCTATCTTACTGAGCAGGCATATTCAACTTTCTGAGGATATTGGTAGGGATGAGTGACGAATGATTTTCAGCAACCCAGGTACAGGATACCCCATTGAGCCGTCTATAACTTTATATTGAGCACCATAGTAATAAAATTAATTTATTGCAAATATTTCGAGGCCCTGTGAAAGTACCGGTTTATCAGATGATGTCGCCGTAGTACTCAAGTATTGTCGGCGGCGGTGGTGTGACTTGGAGAAACAATATTTTGCTGTGGGGTCGATCTTCAAAATTTCCAGAATTTATTTCTACAAGTTGCTGCAACTTCTCGACCTCATTTATGGCTTCATTGGTCGTCTTCTTCAAAAATAAAGCCTATTCCAAGGCTCCAAAATGAAACGAAAAGCTCCTGATGATGGGGAAGCTCCCACGAAGAAGCCTACCCTCTCACAAGACCACGACGAAAGCATTCAATCCGCCTTTCGACCCGATCTTTTTGAGACCAGCACACAAGAGACATTTCGCAAAGCCTATGTGCAGTCAGAACCATATCCGCATGCCGTTGTGCCTTCTTTGATCCAAGAATCTCTTCTACGAGATGTCCGCCGAGAAATCACATCGCATATTCACTTCACGCTCAAGGAGACCGACATTTACCGCATTTACCAATCCGGTGATCTTGCAAACCTTTCCAACCTCGATGCCGAGTCCCTGAAACACCTCCCAAGCCTCGTACGTCTCCGAGATGCGCTGTATAGCTCCGAGTTCCGCGACTGGGTGTCGACCGTCACAGGCGCAGGCAAAGTGTCGGGAAGCAAGACGGACATGGCTGTGAACGTATATGCTCCAGGAAGCTACCTTCTATGCCACGATGACGTGATTGGGAGCAGAAGAGTCAGCTATATCCTCTACTTGACGGATCCAGATCATCCATGGAAACCCGAATGGGGTGGTGGGCTCAGATTATTTCCTACCGAGTTGAAGAAGAACAAACTCGGCGAAGACATCAAGGTCCCATTGGCCGAACACAGCCTGAACATTCCACCTTCATTCAGTCAGTTGAGTTTCTTTGCGGTGCGGCCTGGCGAGAGCTATCACGATGTAGAAGAGGTTTACAATGGACCTAATCTCGAAGCAGACGGAGGTCGAATTCGCATGGCAATCAGCGGATGGTTCCACATCCCACAGGAAGGTGAAGATGGATTTGAAAAGGGTATCGAACAATCTCAAGCCCAAAAGTCTAGTCTCGCACAGCTAAAGAGCTCATCAAACGAGTTTGACGAACCTCAACTCGCCATGCGCCATTTTGACGAGCCACGAACCGTGATGGACAGTCATGCTGCGGAGAATGAAGTTGATCCCGGCGACGATCTCGATACTGACGATGACATTCTTACCGAGCAAGATTTGACTTTTCTGCTTCATTATATCACACCGCATTACCTGACTCCCGATATGATTGGAGATTTCGCTTCATCTTTCGCGGAGATGTCGGTGCTCCAACTTGAGCAATTCTTCAACACGACTTTCGCTACAGAGCTCAAGGCCTACATCTCCAAGATCGAAAGCGAAGACGATAACACAATTCCTCCGCCGGTAAAGTCTCACCACCCTGCGACATGGAAGATCGCTCGTCCACCTCACAAGCACCGCTATGCGTATCTTGAAACAGCCGAAGCTCTCCACCGTGATAGATGCCAGATCGCCCGAATCTTGACCGATTTGATTCACTCACATGCCTTCAAGAAATGGCTGGCACTTATCACCGGACTGAAAACTAAGAGCCTTGTTCGCCAGAGTGCCATCGCAAGGCGATTTCGAAGGGGAAAAGATTACGCGCTGGCTCATCCATACCAAGGTGACGTACCGAAGCTCGAATTCACAATCTCGTTGACGCCGAGTGATGGCTGGGAAGGTGAAGGCGACCCCGAGAAATTTGGACGAGAACCATCAAATGGCAATGCCCAGTCGAATGGTCACAAAGGCAAAGGCAAGGCTGTGGAGAAAGAACAGATTCAGGTTTCGCTATCAGAAACCGAATTCGGTGGCGAAGAAGTATACATGGCCGGTGATGACGAAGAAGAGGAACCTGTCGCGTCCAGCGCTTCCAATCCCCTACCCAACGTTGGCAAAAAGCCTGCTCACGATCCTGCTGTGTACAAGTCCGGTGCGGAAGAAGATGATGGTATCCTCTTCGCTAACCCTGCAAGCTGGAACAGATTCAGCATAGTCCTTAGAGACAAAGGCACACTACGGTTTGTCAAATATGTCAGCCAAGCTGCCCATGGCGATCGATGGGATCTGAAGGGTGAGGTAGAAGTGGATGAGGCAGGGTGGGATGGTATGGATGGGGTAGAAGAAGATGAAGACCAAGACAGTGATGGAGATGAGGATGACGCTGACCTGAGTGAAGAGTTTTCCGAAGATGAAACTGGAACCTGAACCAATGCCGCCATTCCCAACATGACCAAACCGATCGCTTGCAAACCGACATGCTAAAAGACGTCGCTCATAACGGAAAACTTCCAAAAGCATGGCTTAAGATGGTTTACCAGGGCCAATCATGCCCATCTCCTCCAATTTTCTGCTGCTCGTTCCACGAGGAGGAGCCTCGGAAGGTTGAATGACCCTAAGAAATTAGCAAAAATGTTCTCATCTCGATACCACTGTCTTGGCTCACAGCTTAGTCAGTTCTCTGTCAAGATACTCGGCATGATAATCGGCCTGAGCTTCAAAAATGCGGCGCATCGACCACTCCCCGGGTGGCCTGTTCTGCATGATCCAGGCCTTCAGATCTGCCCAGGTTTGGAGGTCTGGCAGATTGATGACAACCTTCTTGATATCCTTGATCAACTCATCAGGGACAGGTTTGCCATCCATTGACCTCATCATGCTGTCGGTTAATGGTGTTCTGGGGGATCGAGGAGTTTCTGATATAGCGTGCTCCTGAGATTGCGAGGAATTCCTTGACATATCCGAAGCCATATTGGACATGTGATTCTGGAGATGTGAAAGGGCAGATGTTGTGTACAGATACGGGCAAAGAGTACAAGACAAAACTTGAGAGCTACAGGCAAGCAAGGTTGAAGCAGCTACACAAACAACAGTGGATGGTAAGGAAGAAGGAAAGAAAAAAGGGGATTTTCTAGGTTGGACGAAAAAGCTGTTTGCCATGGAAAGCGAATCCCCTCAAAGAAATTCATCCACGGTTCTGGAAGTTAATCTGGCTTGTCACATGTGACACAATGGCATGGCACACACAGGCAGACAGCGACAAGCCCACGCAAAGTGCGGTACAACTGGCCTTGAATATCACCGGAATCATGATCCGACATCCCAACTCTGGTCTCCACACACAAACCATTTCACTTTTTCTCCAGACTTTCACCCCAGTTCTGCAGATTCACCACCACGGGAACCCCTTGCGGTGCCCTGACAATGACCCAAACGACTTCTTCATCACCGTCATTCACCTCCTGGTGCTCTCGGTACGCGGGGATCAAAGCCCAGTCTCCAGGCTTGAGATCTTGCCTCACGTCCCCGAAGGGCCCTTCTTTACTCTTGCCGGAAGAGGAAACGAGGGAGCCAAAACCGCTCACGGCGTAGACAACCGTGTCTTGCGGGCCGTGGTGATGAACGGCCGAGGCAGAATGAGGCTGGGCGCGCATCAAAGTACCGCAAATGGATGGGGAGACGTCGACGAGGGCGGACTGGTGACAGAGATCAGCGACCGTAAAAGGTGGGAAGTGCAACTTGAAAGGCTAGACAAGTAATGCGCAAATCCAGAGGATCTAGTCGATCTGCTTGTCTTTCAAGATCCAACTTTCTGTTCCCAATATCGCTAGCTCATCCAGTAGCATTCAATCTTGAATCGCAGAATCTAATTCCGAGCCCTAGCTACCGGGCTGATCAAAAATTCTACAAGCAAAGATCGTCCCACAACAACCAAAACAAAGATCAGAGATGACAACGTACCTGTCGGATCATGCCATCCGTCTGTCCATGTCCTGTCTTCACCTCATCTGCTCTGGTGATCTGGACGGGTCGTGGGTTCATTTCATCACTGGAACTCATTGTGCCTTGAGGTCCAACAGCGTAGAAGGATGGGAAGTTTCGATGAGGATCGCGAAACCTGTGGTGTCAGATATACTTCGAATGCCCTTTTAATAGCCGACTCCACACGGGCGTCTTATATCGAATGTCATATCGGGAGACTCGGGGTTCGTGGTACGTCATGTCGCACGCTCGAATCGGATAATATGTACGGGAGGTAATGCGGAGAATGCTGGTCTGTGGCTAGAACGTGCATTTTACGTATAAATCAACCCAGTCTGACCATCCATCCTGTTGCACATCGAGGTGTACCTGTACCACATATTACGAGACTCATCCGCCTGGCGGCTTGGGGGATCTTTATCAGTACCTAGGTAGGTACCCCGCGCACCTAAAGCCCCGCGCCAACAAACCGCGTCAACGCCCAGGTTTGGCATTTTGTATTGCCATCGCTTCTCGCGCTAGCAAACGATCCGACATCATAACAATCCCATCCTCACATCAACACGTCGCTGTCCCAAAATGCCATTCCCATTCACCCTCTCCACCACATCGCACGTCTCGTTCCAAACCAGCTTCACCTCGTCAACCCACCCGTCCCTGCCCTCAGCAGTGACATCCCGCCGTGCCGTCTTGCGCGCCGCGCTCAAGGCCCATAAACGATTATCAGCCTCCAACCAAGCGAACAACTTATTGCCACTATCATCTCTAATACAGGAATATCTCAGCTATCTAGTGAGTTTAGATCTCGCGCTCTCGGGAAAGCCGTTGCGCGGTGGTGGTGCAGGCGAGGAAGTTGATATCGTGCTTGTGCGGGAGCCGGAGATCGAATGGCGGCCAACGCTCTCGGCGGCGGGGATCCCAGGGAGAGAGAACGAACGTGTGAAAGGGAAGGGGTTGGATTTTGAGATTTTCTTCACGCATCATACGCTTGCGTCGGTGTATAGCTTGTTGGCGAGACAGGCGCTGTTGGGGCTTTATACGACCACGACGAGTACTCCGACGGCAGAGCAACGTACGGCATTGATCCAGAATGCGACGAAATCTCTCAAGACAGCGCATTCCCTGCACTCGTACCTCCTCCTGCGCGCGAACATGTCATCCGATGGACCGCCGACTTTCCCGCCCGCAGCGGTGGATATCGCGTCCACGACGCAGTCTGCACTGCAGCATCTGGCGCATGCAGAATTCAACCTGCTGTGCGTGTTGAAAGACGATCCCTACCCGGCTCTCCTCGTGCAAGCCCGCAATAAAGACGACAGGGAGTGGATGATCCGTGCGCCGCAGATCCCCAAAGTCCGCGCGCAGGTCCTGACGCGCCTGTGTATCGGTGCAGCGACGCATGCCGCAGCCGCGAACGCGGCGTTTGGCACCGCAGGAGGAGGCGCGCGGATATCGAAGGATCTGCTTGAGTACTGCGACGGCCTACAGCGCTCTTCGCGCGCGAAGGCATGTCGTTTCCAAGCACTTGATGAAGACACCAACGGCGGCCAGATCGGTAAGGCTATCGCATGGATCCGCGCCGCGGCGAACGAACTCGGTCTCGACGCGCCTAAAGACGCCGCCGGCGGCTCATCGAAACACTCAGGATTTGGCAAAATGAAAGCCAGCTTTCTGGAGCGTCGCGAGGACAAACGCATCGAAAAGGGCAGTGCGAACTGGGGCCTCGACGGCGGACGGTTCGAAGAAGCCCGCATCGTCGAGTATCTCGAGAGGAAATTCGTCAAGGAGAACGACACGATTAGTAACATGCTCGTGCCGGAGTGGAAACCTCTGCTTGCCAGTCTGCCCAGTGGTATGAATATGCCGATTGAGGAGAAGTGGAAGCCGCCCGCGCTGGAGGAGGATGAAGTCACTGGGATGAGGGCGCCGATGGAGGAGGACGAGGAACTTGTGGGGGGTGCAGATGGGAGTAGTGATGAGGATGAGGAGGGGGACGGAGTGGGTAAAGAGCCTGTCGGGGCGTTTCCTGGTACGAAGGGGGATTACACCAGGGCGAGCTCGACGGCGGGGACTTATTACTGAAAAGATTGGGATGGGATGCAGTGGCATTGCTGGCGGCTACAGCTCTGGCGCTGGGACGGCATGGGTTGAGGTACATATTGGGCGCTGGGGAGAGCAAGTAAGCATTGTCTTGGAAATTTTGGGCTTCATTATGAGAAATGTCTACATAGTAACGACGCCCCGTCACTTGCAGTGGTAGGGAGAACAATCGATTCCGTTCAGCTCACTTGTAGACATGCAGGCTTTGTTTCACCTGTTACCTGTATCCCACGCCCGTCTGACAGGTCGTCTCTCCCGCTGGACCATGTCTGGTACGCATGCGTTACAGAATCCCGTTCGTGCGTGCGCGACCGTTACAGTATTGCCTAACCTGGGCAGTTTGAATTCGTCGGAGAGATTCGCAGACCACTATTGCTGTGAGCTTAGGTCGAAGAACGAAGCACGAGGCAAGAGGCAAGTCGGAACAGAGCGGCCGTGCAAAGAGCGAGTTCAAATCCTCTCAGGCAGGTTTTCTCTGCCGCTTTTTCTTGTCTCTAGTGAGCTAAAACCTGGTCAACATGTGGTATTGTGTGAAGGTAGCTCAGTACCTGGCCTGGATGAGTATTGGGCCGGTGAGAGGCTTCTCCTAGCATGATTCCAGTTCTCATGGGGTGATGGAGACCGGGTAGTTTGCCGACCTCATGTAATCGGGCAGACGGTGCATGATTTCCTCGCTCGTCCATCTCAACCCTGTCTACTTTTCACCGACATCCCATGGAGTGAAAATCTGTCTATCCCTAACGCCGTCATCCACACATCAGTCTTTGCTTCTTTTCTGGAAAGAACAAAACAAAAATGCCCCTGTCATCAACATTCATTCAAATGGTGGGCTTCCTCCCAGATATCCAAAAAAAAGAGGGCTTGAAAAGCAGCCGTCGCCATGCATTTCAGTTTGCAAGGAAGAGGACCGAAATTGCGATCGAGACAACACAAGGGACATTTAGACTTGGCCCATAGACACCATCTTCTTGCGAAGATAGTTCTTGTAATCTCCGATACTGCCATCCCATCGTCGGACTGTCTTGTTTTCGCACACCATAATGTCTTTGGCAATCTTGTCCAGCAATCTATGGTTTATTAGCTTGTTACTTTTAGTCGGCGAAAGATTTGAACGTACCTGAAGTCGTGCGAAACGACCACAACACCGCCGGAAAATGCATTGATGGCATCAGCAAGGGAATCGATAGTGGGAATATCAAGACCGTTGGTAGGTTCGTCCAACAGCAGCATGTTTGGTCCTTCAATTGCCAAAAGAGCGAAGACGACTCGAGATCGTTGACCTTCAGAGAGGGTACCCATCAACGCGGTCTGTGCATCGCCGGAGAGACCGTATCGACCGAGTTGTTGTCGCCAGTATTGATAATCTTGCGATGTCGAGGAGTACTTGTCGCGGACGAAATCCAAAGCAGATTTGGTCAAGTCAAGTTGATCGGCCGAGTGCTGCGAATAGAGTCCAAGTTTCAAATGAGTATGTCTGCTGACTGAACCACCCGTTGGACTGAGTTTGCCAGTCATGATTCGAAGCAACGTCGATTTGCCCACACCGTTAGGTCCCACAAGAGCCGTTCTGCTGTCCATATCAACACCAAGATCGAGATGTTCATACAGGTTGTCTTCGGCTTTGCCCGAGTAGCTGAATGTGACGTCGTCAAAGGACAACACTGGAGGTGGCAGTTTCTCGACATCGGCAAATCGAAATGTAAAGACACGATCCTGCACAACAGGTTGAATAAATCCGTCTGCCTCCATCTTGTCGAGAATCTTTTGTCGTGATTTGGCCTGTCGCACTAAATTGGCGTAGGTACCAGCGGAAGCGATGAATTTCTTGATGTGTGCAATTTCTTCTTGTTGCTTGAGGTATGCTTTTTGCTGGTTTGTTTCTTGTTCGGTTCGAGTCTTCATGTAGGAGTCGTAGTTACCACCATAGTACATCAATGACTTTTGTCGCATGTCAATCATGTTTGTGCAGACACCATTCAAAAAGTCCATAGAGTGAGAAACCAGAATCAAAGTCTTATCCCACTTTTTCAAATATTCTTCCAGCCATACACAAGCCTCGAGATCAAGATGTGCAGTCGGATCATCGAGAAGGAGAAGGGAAGGCTTGACGAAGAGGGCTCGACCGAGGGCAACTCGCATTCTCCAACCACCGGACATATCCTTGGTCTTCTTGTGGATGGTCTTCTTGTTGAAGCCCAGACCAGTAAGGATGAGCGAGGCGCGAACTTCGAAGGTGTTGGGGTCCATGGCTTCAGAACGCTGATTTTGTCAGTCAATGGCTCTTCAATTCCCAGGGCAAACGTCTTACCTCGTAGATTTCCATCAATGTGGGACTTTCAGGACCATCTTTTTCGAGAATCTCTTCAGCCAGATCATCCAATCTCTTGACCTCTTTCTCGGCCTCTTTGATGACCCATTCAAGGGCACCCAGGTCCGTGGCCGGAGCACCCTCGTTCAATAGGTAAATATCAACGTGTTCAGGGAATGGGAATTCTCTCTTGTCGATGGCTTTGAGGAGTGTAGATTTTCCACAGCCGTTCTCACCCAGGAGACCGTATCGTCGACCGAAGTTGACCTCGATGGTGGAATCTTGAATGAGGACTTTGCCGTGGAAGACCAAAGACGAAGATGTGATTTTGACGTCGCGGCTGGCTTCTAGCGAGGCCAATACACCTGTTGTAACTCGGTCTGACAGACCGTGCTTGTCCATCTGTTCGGTCAGTTTCTTGACCTTGTCCATCTTATCTGCGCCTGTAGCGGGGGCGTCTTCCTCATCTTCATCAAGCATCGGGGGGTCATCGTCGCCAGCGACGGAGGATGCTTTGGAACCGTTGGTGGATGCATTTTTGGAGCCGGCTTTTGATGACAGTCTGGAGGCAGCTGTCTTCTTTTCAGGCTTGTCTCCTTTCTCAGCCTTTTTGGCCAGACGGGCTGCTTTGGAAGCGGAAACGGGCATCTTGAAAAGGCGTAAGGAGTGTGGGCAGTGCGGCCTAATCAAGGAGGGGAGTGTAGGTGGGGTGAAATTAAAATTTCTCCCGGCGTCGGGTAGTTGGGAATTTCTGCTTTGCCTTGTAGGTATGGCAAGCGATCAGGAAGAAGATGTACCTCAACAATCTTCCAGAAAGAGGATGAAAAGATTGAAATGTAGAGGCAACAAGGACTCACACAGTGGGGGGTTTGTTGGCAAATGTCAAAGAATCGCCCGTCGAAGAAAATTTGGGCCGCTCCAAACCCCGCCAATCACAGTCTCAAACCACGTCATTTTCGCCAAGGACTTTGTTTTGCCTGCGCTGGAGTTCGCCGCAGGTATTCACGTTCGTCACCGCGATGGATGCGAGGTCTGCCGGTGATTCTATCGTCTAAGTGCAGGGAGGTCAAAATCACAAGTATTCATCTCTGAACCATGACGCTACGAACTATCTCCTTCGATTGCTCCTTGACCAGATTCTCCAAGCGCGTTACCTACGAACGGCCACGGATGAGTTGCTCCCTCTAGTCAATTCGAATCACGTCTCTGGCTTCCCTGACAGGCAATCCCTCAAGGAAAGAAGATACCCACGGGGCTCGAGCTCCTAAGGATGAGTCCTCATTCAAGAGTCTGTCTACCTCTCTGCCAGATGTGGCTGGTCCGCTTTGCCCTCGGTCAAACTACAAGAGAGGGACCCAAGTTCACGCGCGTCGCTACAATCTTCCAATCCCTTCACGCCCGAGCCTTCTGATACCTTTCCCATCTAACCTCGAGCCCTCCGAGTGAAGCACTACATGGAGAAGCCGACGATAAAGGGTAAAGCCCGCTTGACTTGAAACCATCGGCACGGATGTACTCTGTGCCTCTCACCGCCGGTCCATGCAATTGTGAGCGCCATGATCACCGGGAACTGTGAACTCTGCCAGCTCAATGTCCGCATCAGGGCACCAAATCTTAAGAGCAGGGAACCGCGATCCACAGATTCAGCAAAAAGATTATCATGATTCAGTACGTATGTTTTAAATTCAATCTCGTACGTGACTCTGGTCCTCAATCCATTCGGCTCCGACATCGAAAAGAGTGACAAGGGTAGGACAATGTCTTGGGTCGAAGAGTCATATCTCACCATGTTCTGAATTGAATTTCCACGTTCCACATTCCTCACATGTGCATGTTGCCATTCCCATCATTACCAGTGTCTCCTCCATGCATGCTTGTTCGACCCTGTTGTTGCAGGTGCACTTGTCCAATCACCCCAGCTTCCAGCCGTGATCGTCGAAATTTGTGTCACTGTTGCGGTGATGGTACCACACGAAGAAGTTATTCCAGGTCCAACAGGCGTGCTATCCAGTTTGTTAGCATATTCTCAGAAGATATTCGGGGAAAGGAGTGCAAAGAAAACTCACCATGATCCAGTGAATGTCACTGTGCGTGTGGTTGTTGGGCCGACAGTGACCGTGGTTGTGGTTGCCGGTCCGCCTGAGCCAACCGTGGTGGTAGAGACAACAGTCGTTGTCACACCAGGACCGGGCGAGACAACCGTGGTGGTGGAGGTGACAGTGGAGGTACCAACTGGAAGGGTGATGGTATCAGTCACTGTACGCGGAGGGACGATCACGGTGGATGTTGTTCCAGGAAGCTGAACGGTGCTGGTGGTACCGGTGAGCGTTATGGTGCTTGTTGGTCCAGGAACTTGGACGGTACTCGTGGTACCTGGGAGTGTAACAGTGCTTGTCGGCCCAGGAATTTGAACAGTACTTGTGGTACCGGGCTCCGTGACCGTGGTAGTAGGACCTGGAATTGGAACTTGGACGGTGGTTGTCTCAACAGGCCCCCGGACAGTGGAGATGACAGTACTCGTTGTGCCAGGCAGTTGGACAGTACTTGTGGTACCAGGAAGTTGAACGGTGCTTGTTGTGCCCGGAAGCTGGACCGTGGTTGTCTCAGTCACAGCAGGGCCTCGGACAGTGGAAACGACGGTACTAGTCGTACCGGGAAGCTGGACCGTGCTGAAAATTGTGCTGGTGCTACCTGGAAGTTGCACAGTCGAGACAACGGTGCTGGTACTACCCGGAAGCTGAACCGTGCTCACAACTGTACTGGTACCTCCTGGAAGCTGGACTGTTGAGACAACAGTGGTAGGAACAGTCACGGTTGTTGTCGAGACGATGCCACCGGATAGAGTGATGGTACTGACGACAGTGCTTGTGGCGCAAGGTCCTACTGGGCTCGTTGGTGGTGGTGGAGGCGGAGAAGGACAGCTGCTCCCACCGGGGCCACCACCTGTGGTTATTGTGAGAGTGCTAACGACAGTGCTTGTGGCGCAAGGGCCGACTGGGCTGGTTGGTGGTGGTGGTGGAGGAGGAGAAGGAGGAGGAGGAGGGGGAGGACAGACGCTTCCACCTGGGCCACCACCTGTGGTGACTGTGATTGTCACTGGAGATCCCGTGGAGCATCCACTTACTCCTGAGATCGGGGTCAGCTTTTGAAAATAATGACCGGTACAGAAAGGACTTGCCTCCGACCGGAGTTGAGTTGGGACAAGTGGTGATCGTGGTCGGTGGAACAGCAGCACATGAAGATTGAGCAGGCACCGTTAGTGTGAACGTCGTCGTCGCCGTGGAGCACCCAGTAACGCCTCCGACTGGCGTGCTCCCAACTGTGCCCGATCCATCAGTCCAATCTCCCCAGCTGGAAGTGTCTTGACGGCGATGCACAACTGGATTGGCGGCAACAAGAAGGCTAGATCAGATCAGCAAAGATTCGGAGCGTGGAATTGACTCGAGCAAACCTCAAAGCCGAGCTGACCAAGAAGGCCGACTGAGAAATGCGGGAGTACATGCTGGAGGAGACGTCTTTGCCGATATTATCTCAAACGAGTGGAAGACAGACTGAATCCTGTCGAGCTTGATGAATGTTATCGATGGCTGGGGGAATCAACGCATCTTTATAGTCCTGATGGCAAGTTAGTCCATCGAAGGATGCGCTCTGGTCCCTGTACGTTTGGCCCTGATCTCTGGACTGTGCTGGCACGCTGGTCACCGCCGTTCGAAATTCATTTCCAGGAACAAGGCTTGCGATGTTGCACGTTGTGCATGTTATTGAAGATCGACCCAGGGAACGAGATCCCATTGTCTCTGAATCCTTGCATCTTTGTCCCACGTTCGGGTGACGGTTCTCTGGCAACAATCGAAAGTCCAGAGAATCTCCAATGCATATGTCATTGAAGAGAGAACCAATATTATGCAACGCGAAAAGCCGAAGAACAAGGAATATTTGCCGGTAGAAGTATCAAAACGACTGCTGAATGGATTGATTTGTTTTTGGACTTGGCTTCATCACAGCCCAAGCCGAAAAATGCCGTCACCGTGGTCACAGTGGCAATGTCCTTGTTATTGTTGTACTGCATCGTGTGTCGGCGTGGAGCTGTGAGGACTCCGACGAAGAGTCTGGATCGAAATCTGAACATCAACATTGTGAATACTTCACCTGTTCTTCGGCTCCCTCGAATTGACAATGTTGATCGTCGTGGTGTTCCTACGGCGACGAAATGAAGACCTGGAAACTGCTTCATTTGGTTGGAGACATAAAACGATGCCACCAGAATGGTGAATCATGAGTATCGACGTATACGAGCCACTGTAACACAACTGAGCTTCGGGAACCTGCCTTCGCTTAAGTTGGTCACCCGAAAGAAAATTTCCTTTTCATGCATACGATAATCTCGGTGAGAAGACAGGCTCCTTCCACAATGCGGGTGGGGGCTAGAGACAAGTTTCGGTCTGCTGCGGGTGTGTTCCAATCCCTTTCGTCTCGGATATGGGTAGCCGGGGTTATGAATTTTCGCTGTTCTACATGATGCTGATGCTACCATTCATATTCACCTATCCCCCTGACAGCTGTCAAATTGCTCTTGCAACGATAATTGCCCGGCCAGGCAGGACCGTTGGAATTTGGCAGGTAGACTTGACAGCTTTTGCTTGACATTTCATGAGAGAATACTGCGCAAGCACCCTCAAAGGGCAATTCGCAACGATGATACCCAGCGTCCCGACCCAGAACCAGCCTGTTCTTCCAGGGATCAGTATATCCACCAGCCGACTGTTTACCCTTATTCCCCTAGTCGGCGTAGCATCACAAGTTTGCAAATCCACCACATTGACCCTTCTTTGGAAATGATGTCTGAGTGTTGGAAGCAAAATCCACCACCTTGCTTTTTCGCCTTGTGCAACGCTCCTGGATTTCCGAGATGCCCACCGAATTTTGCACGCGTTCGTGTCAAGAAAGCCCTCCCTCCCCGTCCGTCTCTCGCGAAGATTCTCGATAGCGCAGACTCAACGCTCTACTTGAAAGCTTCATTCAACGTCTCACACAGAATGGTGATCGCTTTCTTCCCCTGATCCAACACGCCGTCCATGGCCAGGAACGGATGTGGCATCCCTTTCATGACTTCCACACGTGCTGAGACTCCCGCATCATTCAGCTTTTTGGCATATTGCTCCCCTTCATGCCGGAGCACGTCGAGTTCGCCAACGAGAACGACGGCAGGAGGCAGCTCGGCGAATCTCTCCGCAGGAAAGAGAAGAGGCGAAGCGTCGACATCGGTCCACGTCGCGGGATCAGGCAGGTAATGCTTGCGATACCACAGCATCTTCACCGGCGGCAGCGCGGGAGTGAATTCGCAGTCCCGGTATGAAGGATTGTTATCCATGGATGCTGTGTTGTCCGTGACAGGGACGATGAGGAGTTGCTTGACGAACTTGATGTCTTGACTCAGGAACGTCGGCCTTTGTTTGCCGCGCAGCTGGAGGACTTTTTGCGTCATAACGGCAGCGAGGTTGCCTCCCGCGCTGGATCCTCCGATCGCGAGCTTTGACACGTCCAGGTTCAGAACTTTGGCGCCTTTGGTTACGGTCCAGAGAAGGGCTTCCCACGCGTCGTGGACGGCGGCTGGATAGGGGTTTTCGGGCGCAAGTCTAGTGGGAGTTGGTTAGCGGTTCTCAGGAGTGCTACTTTACAATCTCGGCTCTCGAGCCAAGCCATCGAGAATATAACACTTACCTGTAGTCTGTATTCACAACCACGCAATTCGCCCTAACACACATATTGGTGCAAACCGCATTCTCCGTATCAATAGTCCCCAGCAACCAACATGAGTCTCGATCATTCCATACCCGTCACCCTGGCAGGCGAGAGCAGCCCTCAACCACCCTATCCGCTGCATGAATCCATGGTCTCCCGACTCGATCCGCAATATGTCGACTTCTACAACCGATACATCATCAACGCGCAACAGGTGCACTATCAACCTGTATCCGCCTCTCGAGTAGGCGGCAAGATCATTCCTGGAGGTAGCGACAACCTGCCGGTTGGGAACATTCTGGACCTGTCCATCAGCCGGCTGCAGACCCAAGGTCCTGATGTCAAGCTCCGCTGTTTTACTCCGGCTGGGGAGACCCCGCCGAACGGGTGGCCAGTGATGGTTTACTATCATGGCGGTGGTTGGGTGCTGGGGACTATTGATACGGAGAATGCGGTTTGCACCAATATGTGTGTTAGGGCGAATTGCGTGGTTGTGAATACAGACTACAGGTAAGTGTTATATTCTCGATGGCTTGGCAGCCCGCTTTTGCTGGTGAAAGTGGGTGCTTTCAATGTGGGCAATGCCCACGCTGGACATGGCAGGTCTGGTGCTGGCGAAAGTGCTGCTACGCTGCCCACTTCTATCGTCCCGGGAAATGTCCGCGTCCTTGCGAACCTTCATTGGTTGCATCGTCTTCAAAAAGTAAGCCACAGCCGGATGATGATAGTACCTGTACCTAAGAAATATCATCAGTCTTTCGAAGGATCGATATCAAAAACATGTCTAAACAGGCAGTGCTCACCGATAAAGCCCCCAAGCCTCTCCCTGGCATCTACAGCCAAGCTATCGTTGCCAATGGCTTTGTCTTCTGCTCAGGCCAGGTCCCCATGGACCCGACGACCATGAAATTGGCGGAGGGTGATGTCCAGGCTCACACGGTTAGTATAAACTGCAGAACTGTGATGCTGCTTTCCACTGGATCTGACAATTTCAAAACAGCATCAATGTATCAAGAACCTCGGCGTCGTGCTTGAAGCCGCTGGATCCAGTCTGGAGAAAGTTGTTGAAGTCAACGTTTTCCTGGCGGACATCGACGACTTCGCCAAGATGAACGAGGTGTATATGCAATATTGGGGAGATGTCAAACCAGCGAGGACGTGAGTTACCATTTGTTCGTTGGAATTGACGTCGCTGACAATTGACAGGTGTGTGGCCGTCAAGACTCTTCCTCTCCACTGTGACGTTGAAATCAAATGCGTTGGAGTTGTGTGATTGATCAAAGTCGCTATTCAGTGTGCGCTCACACAGGTCTTGAAGAATCAGCCTTGAGTAGATTTCCCAATGTCGTGTGTGCTTCTTGAAGAAGTTCCCATCTGCAATCCACAAGTGACTTTCGAACAACATCAATCAAACCGGATGTACGACTTGCCACTGGAATTTGTCCATCTCCTCCCATCAATCCGTTCAGCATTTGCACGAGATATTCTTCGGCTGGGAGGTATGGAGGTCTGGAATTGCCTTGCTTCAGAACGCCGTATGCCCACAAAATCAATGTCGCGTGATACACTATGACAAGTCAGATCGTTCACTTAGCCCATGGAGCTGGAGAAGGAAAGGGAATCGTACAGCACCACGGTCTCAAAGCTATGTTATCGCTCGAAGCACGGTAATGCTTGCGAGTAAACATCGTTTCTTGAATCAAAAGTAAGCACTGTGAGAGCGTCCGTTTTGCAACGTATTTCTCGCTCCATTGCTGAATCCTTTTCCTTGACCTAACATAGTCATTTGACATCGTGCGGTTGCCACTCAAAGACGGAGCTCGAGCGAATGTGTGGAAGTCGTAAAGATTGACGTGAATCGTAATATGTGCCATTCTATGCAATGGTCTAGCGGCCTCCAAGCACAATGATGGCTGTTGTGACAACAGTGACAATGACCACGTCTCAATAGCACGATCCAGAATATCTCTCCAAGCATCTTCTTCTGACAGGCTCGGCGGTGTTGCACAAGAGGTTTCAGAGGATGGTCTTCCGCCTCCAACCTCAGATGCCGTCAAATCCCTCTCCTGCATGTGCTTTGTGACACTGAAAAGGCCGTGGAGAAGGATGAATCGAGAGAATGGGCTCCAAGATGATGGCAATGGTCTCCGCGCCAGAAGGCTACGGAGTGCTGGTAGAAATTCAGGCGGCTCTTCAGATCTATCTTTTTCTGCCTTCCAACGAGATGCGGAGGTCGCGTTCCATAGCGCCTCCGAGCAAGGCAGTGGCAGACGGATGTCACTCACTGAAAGTGCGGGACTGTGGCCGAAGATCGAAACATGTTGTGCATCCATGATGAAGGCGAAGAAGGCGGCGCGTTTGGTGGATTCCTGCTCAATCCAAAGATGCCACGCTCGCTGTACTGATGGAACATTGGCGGTTTCCTCATATTCTTCAGAGTACGAGCTGCCTCGTCTCATTAGCTGTATAGTGTTAGTCTTTACGGCTCTATGAAGGAGAGATAAATTACCGTTATGATGGAGCTGTGAAATATGTGGGCCATTTCGTGGTGTTTTCGTGATGAGAACATCTTTTCATGAGCTTGTATGATGAGTAAGGCTTGCAAACACCAAAGCGGTGCTGGTGGTTGGAATCCATCTGACTGTTGTAATCAGCATGTGTTCCTGGGGGAAGATGGCTTGTTCTTACACTGAATATCAACCAACGTAGCCTGTCATGAATGGCTTCGGAGGTTTCGAAATGTTCCTTCTCGGATAATGTGGCTCCGAGTGTCAATATCGCAAGCATCAACAGCGGAGAGGAATCGCGACATGAGAATGAATACTGGTGAAGAATCGGAAAATGGGTATTGTAGTTGTTGAAGTAGATGTGATAGAATTTCTCAAGATTGGCCGGATCGAAGAAAGAGCTTTCCATGATTTCCACGGACAGTGGATGTAGGCATAGCAAGATCTTCTCTCTAACATCATGCCACACGGTATCAAGTCCGCTTGTAGCATTGATCGAGGATTGGTGAGAGAGTGTGCTGCTTGGAGAAAATGGTGGTACCCAGACCATCTCTCCCGTATTGGCGTACAAGTCATGGATCCCATCTTGATCTGGGGAGAGCGTTCCAAACAGCCAGTCTAGCTCCTGGCTTAGCCCTTGGGTGTCATTCGTAGAATCGAAGAGCATCTGGAATCCCCCTTGGAGATGGCTTTCAAAGCTCATGTCGACATTGGATTCGAGGAATGGATCGACCAGCATATTGCTGTCTTCATTCATGTCAAGGGTTGGGTTCGACAAAGCTACTTGATCGTTGTTTCGGTTTTCGGGGACGATTGTCTGAATGGCAGAGCTCATCTCATTCTCGGAAGAAACACCTTCGACTGAAGTCTCGGTGAGGGAGGCATCTCGTGCAGCACGAGGGCGCATGCCATTTGCGTGGCGCTTCTCATGGCGTCTCAAAAGATCAAGGCGGAAAAAGGTCTTGCTGCAAGCCGAACATGCATAAGGCTGTTTTGGTTTGTCTGTGCGGCAATCAGCGGTGAATATAGGTGTGATTGAAATCCCTTACGGTTAAGGCGATGCCGGTACAAATGTTCGGGGCGAACAAAGCTCTTGTTGCAGCCAGGAGCTGAACATGCATATCTTTTGTTCGACGACATGATCAGAGGAAAGGAACACGGAGACAACGGTGGTTTCTGGCAGTCAAGCCGCAAATGACATCTACCAATATCATGCCACCAAGTTTATTGACATTGAAGCTTCATCGACGGAACTAATCTGAGAACAATGTGGGAATGCAGCAAACAATCTATGAGAATTTGAAGTTCCTCTTCCAGACTCGGCGCCACGATAGCTTAACTAGGTGTAGCGCTAGGCTTATGCTCGTTCTAGACGGGAGAGCTTAGGCACCCAGCTAGTGCTTAAGACGCCTGCAACCACAACCGGCTGCAGCGATTTGACGCGTAAAGTCATCTCGAGAAGAGTCATCCTTCGAAGATAACAGCACACCGTCATAACATTCACGCTGCAAACTCATACTTGGGCTGTCCCTTGGCTTCCGTTGGCTTATATCGAAACATGTGGCCTCCTTCATCATCGCTTTTGGCATTGGGCGACTTGTCTTTGCCCGTTGCGGTGAAAATAATGTCGAAATTCTTTCCTCCCCAAGTTGTGCACGCTTGATTGTTCGCCGTGGTAACGATGTCTTTCAGGTGCTCACCAGACGGGCTGAAGACCATGATTCGATAAGATGCAAATACCGCAATCCAGAGGTTTCCTTCGGTACTTTCACAAAGTCAGCAGATTTGAAAAATTCACTTCCGCGGAGGAAAAACCTACTCAACAACCATGCCATCAGGCTCACCATACAATGGTCTTCGATCAATCAGTAACCGTTTGTTGGAGATGTTCCCAGTTTCGACATCGAAGTCATAAGCAAATACCATCATGGCGACAGAATCGTTAAAGTACACTGTTCAAAGATCAGCGAGTGTCTTGCATCACAGAGCAAACTCGTACTGGTTTTGTTATCAGGACTCCAGGCCAACCCATTCCCACATATTATGCCTCGTTCCATTTCGTGCAGACTTCCATCAGGATCATACCGCCAAAGACGACCTTTCGGTTCACCATAAGATGCCGGCAGCTTGTTTGGCCCGAACGCCATAGCTGTTTTGTCGATCTCGGCGAGCCAGAACCGACCCTTCGCATCGACACCACCATCATTGAAGCGCAATAAATCTCGCTGCGAAGTTGGAATGATCTCTTTCACAACCTCGAGCTTTCCCGTCGCTTCATCCAGGAAAGCAACTCCTTGATAGTAGGCACAAATATACGATCCGGGATGATCCCGCCGAAAGAATGCGACGGTCACGCTGTCTCCGAGCTTCAAAACTCTCGCTCGACCAAGAGCATCTCCCGTGTCAGGATCGACTTTGAGGATGTGTAGTTCTGCAGGTTCGCACAAACAGTCCACCCAGTGAAGAGTTGAGTCACTTGCTCGATATATGGGGGCCTCTCCAAGGTTCATGGGCGGATCGCATTTGTACCACGCGCTTCCACCATCGATGGACTCTTTTGGACCGCTTGTCATCTCGAGGCTCGATCTTTTTGTGTGTAGGTCCAAATCACTGCTTCAAGCTTGAACGGTATAAGTTCGCCGCTCAAATGCTGCATGTTCCGAAACCCCTGTATCGTTTTGCACTTGGGGGTGGGCCATGCCGCCCGAGATCGTCCATCAATCGCATTTGCAGGGGACGCGGAAGCAGAGTGGGCATGCCCACGCCTTTCAATTCCCACCATGTATCTTCACCTGCCCCCTCTTGCACGAGGTCAATCATGACGCTGGCCCACCGTCGTTGGCGCGATAGCCGCTATATCCACACCCTCACGCATGTGTATCTTTCTGGATTTCCTTGCATCCGTAGTTGACTCGGTTATGCGCCAAGGCAATCAGCTATCACACCTTGTCCTGTCGGTAGATGGGAATGCCGGGCACATATATGACTGGGTGGACAAGGAGTCTCTCCGAGACATCGACTGACATTTCGGATTTTCAACTTTGCAAAATATGGCGAGCATGGAGAGAAAGAACTCTCGCTGGCAACGATTCAAGCACGCATTCTCAAGTCCATCCGCATTCCACGAGGCTCTTGTCTTGAAGAGTTCGACATCCATCCTTGTCAATGAAGATCTTGCCCCCTCTCCTCCTTCGAGACAAACCTGGACCATCTGGAATTACTTCGCGTACTGGTGGAGTGAGTCATGGAACGTGTCTACCTGGTCCGTCGGTGCTTCGTTCATCACGCTTGGTGCGACAGTCCGTGATGCTATCCTGACCGTCTTCTTTGCGAACCTGCTATCAGCAGTCATCATCGTCTTTAACGGCTGGGCTGCCTCCCGGTATCATATCGGCTACCCTGTTCTATCACGCACCAGCTTCGGTATATACGGAGAGTACTTCGTCGTCGTACTACGATCGATCCTGGGTATCATTTGGGGTGGCGTCCAACTATACTTTGAAGGACAGTTCATTTCGGTCTGCCTGCGATGCATCTTCCCCGGATGGGCCAAAATCCACAATAGTATTCCAGAGAGCCAGCACATCACGACTCAAGTCATGTTGGGGTTCTTCTTTGCATTCCTGTTCACGATCCCTTTCCTCTTCATCCATACGTCGAGGATCCAACACTTGTTCAGCATCAAGTCCTTCGTCATGCCTCTTGCCGGTCTGGGAATCGTGCTTTGGGCGACTGTGAACAACGGCGGAGTTTCTGCTGATGGACTTCAAGCCGGGACAAAGCCTTCGGTGTCGGTTCTCGCTTGGGGTATTATTTCTCAATTCAATTCGGTCATGGGAGCAAACTCGGCTCTACTTGTCACTGTTCCTGATCTTGCCCGATACTCGAAGACCAAAAACGCACAGCTCTGGGGCCAGCTTATCAGTTTACCTCTCGGTCAGACGCTCTGCGCCTCGTTCGGTATCATTACTACTGTGAGTCTGCTCCCTCCAATATGTCTGCCTGCTAATGATGAAGTCTGCTGTACTACACATGTACGACGAAGCATATTGGAATCCGTATGACCTACTCAATGGCATTCTCGATCGCAACTATAACGGCAATGCTCGAGCCGGAGTCTTCTTCGCTTCCGCTTCCTTCGCATTTGCCACGTTAGGTACTTCGATTGCCTGCAATTTCATCCCGTTTGGTGCCGACATGACTTGTCTGCTTCCCAAGTACATCAACATCGTCAGAGGACAGCTCTTGTGCTTACTGATTGCATTCTCCATTGTGCCATGGTGAGTTATCCACACTGAGACGTGAATGTCACTGACTTTACCAGGCGCATCGTTGCCACGAGCAATGGTTTTCTGACCTTCCTCGGCGGCTACTGCATCTTTCAAGGTCCTGTCGTCGGCGTCATGATCATCGATTACTTTGTGATCCGCAAAGGCAATCTGAACTTGCCCGACATGTTCTCGTTGTCACGCCACAGTCGATACCACTTCTTCTACGGCTTCAACCTTCGAGCGTTCGCCGCGTTTGTCATCGGATTCTTGCTTCCGTTGCCTGGATTCGCGGAAAGCTTTGGCACATCTGGCAGTGCCGCTGCCCTTCATATGTACTCACTTGGGTGGGTGCTGAGTTTCGTCATGGGATGTCTGTCGTACTACATCATTTGTATGATATGGCCAGTTCCCGGAGATGACGGCAGTCGTCCTTTCGAGTCAGAAGTTGTGCCAGCACAGCAAGTGATCTTGGATAGTGTGATTGTTGGTGGTAGCCACGATGTGGATGTAGGGAGTGAGTCGGAAGCGGTAAAGGAAGTCCAGGTCTTTGAGAAGACGGTGTAATCACATTTTCGCCTCTATCTACGCGTTAAAAGACAGGAAGGGCAGTTCGCTCGTACAGCTCTCTCGAAGACTGGCTACACGACCCACGTAATCAAAAACTGTAGTTGCGTCTGTTGGACTCAACCGATGGCTAATCAGCCTCCCAGCCTGAATCATCGTCACGAACTCCGCGAGATCGTAACGGTACCCGCCTCCCCGGCTTGGGGCGTGGAAAGTCTGTCGCCTTTTAGCGTCCTCAAAGTTGGGTTCGTTCAAGCGGACTTCGAAGGAGTCAGCTTGCCACCACGGGGCTGCAACGTAAAGTGCACCCTCCGTCCCGGCCACGATGAGGTCCTCCTTCACCATGACGCCGCGTGATATGGTGGCTGTGGCCAGTGCGTCTTCAAAGGAAAGTGTCATGTGAGCGATCGTGTCTTTATCTGTGCTATGGTCCTTGATAGTCTTACACGCGATGGATCTAACTGGAGTCTTTCCAAGTATTCTCGTTATAGCCAAGAGCGGTAGTCTAGCTAGTCGGAAGAGGGAGTCGTCTTGATCGCGTGAAGTTGTGCACTCCGTGTCAGATGTTGCCGCTTCGGAGAAATTGACTGAGACGTACGATATGCGTCCAATTTTTCCATTTTGAGCCACCGCAACAAAACGCTCAAAAATCGGAATGAATGCTGTGGGCATCGCTTCGAGGAGCACAAGCTTCCGTTCCAAGGCTAGGTTATACAGCTCACTGCTAGCTTCCTTCGGATACCAAGGCGGAGATGCAACGAGGACATTCTTGCCCGTAAGGAGGGCCTTCTTGGCAAACGCGAAGTGTCGGTGCAGGTCAGTGTTGATAAAGACGGCATCGACTATGTCGAACAACGCTTCAACTGTCTCTGAAACCATCAACGAGTATATTTCAGCGAATTCTTTGGCTAATGTCCGCTCCTCGTCAAAGATAGCAACAACTGCAGCACCGCCTGTAGCTGTCGCACCGCGAAGGAAATCCTCTGTGAAGCACCCGGCCCCAATGACTCCAAGCTTGACGCATCCTCGTAGTACCGTACTTGAAATCTCGGTACCTGTTGATTCTTGCACGGTGCGATCGAGATAGACCACCTCACAGTACCTCTTGAGACAGCGCACATATTCTGGCGGTCCAGCCCAATCCGTTCCGACAACTAAAACATCAATATTATGCTTCTGAACGTCGTTGATCTTTCCATCATATTCTTCAAGGATTATCTCGTCCGCAAGTCCAGAATCCCGCACAGCATTGATTCGTTCGACGACATTTTGGCGCATGTTGTACTTCCCTCGAGCCGCATTGAAACTATCTGTGACAACAGCGACGATGAGATACGAGCCCAAGGCACGGGCTCGCTCTAAAAGGCGTCGGTGACCTTCATGGAACATATCAAAAGTGCCATATGTTATGCAGCGTTTGACCACTGGCTGAGAACGGTCGGTCCCTTCCTTCTTCATAGGAAGGTCCATCGTGAGGTTTCGTATTAGCTTGACGGGAATCTCATCTCAGGTTGGGGAAAGAAATCGCCATGTTATGTATGTGAGCAGCAGCTCTCTTGGAAAGGTCCGATATATGTTCAGTAGGTTGAAGTCATCTATCAGGCTTGACAGTGTACAGCATGCTGTGTATCACGTCGGCTGGAATGATTGCAGCAGCTCAGCCTCTCGATCATCATAACGTTGTACCGAGTATTTGTCAAACGAGGCGGGATTTGTGCCAACCCTTGCATTCTGTACACCGATTCAGAAAGCCTTGCTTGGTTGGCATAAACATTTCCCGTCACGCTGCTGGAGACTTACTTACGCCCAACGCCCAACGCCCAACGCCCAACGCCCAACGCCCAACGCCCAACGCCCAACGCCCCATGCCCGACGCCCTGCTTGTTGGTAAGTTCTCTCGGATGACGTGTCAACACCAGCGTGCAGCGATCCGCCCTGGCACCGTTGGACTGCTTGAATCTTGCAAACAGCATTCCCTTGTTACCCCGGGGTCAGAAATGTAGGACGACCCGGTTTGGGTTTTCGATTTGGAGTGCGTCGACATGGCTAATATGCTGCGACGAGTAGCATTGTTCGGGTAGATTCATGTTAGTTCTTGCTAGATATCTGCCTATCTCGTCTAGCGAGTCCTCGTCACCTTTATGACAAGGCAGCCAATTTGTATGGATTTTGCGCATCTCAGCCTCCCCAATAGACCTGGCAGTGGCGGGTTGTTACAAGTTGGCAGATGTTGGGAATGGCAACCTGCGGTGCATTCTCATGCTGAGCTCCACAAAGTCTTTCTCATTTTCCGCGGTAATGACTCCGTGTCGCATAAGGAAGTCGATCATAACCACAGCACAGTTGGTCTTGAACTCTCCTTTGGCAAGTGCGATGTTGATGTCGTCAATGCTCATGAGATAGAACTCCTTGACCTCATCATCCCGAGGCTTTGGCACAGTTTCCTCGGGGAGTTCGACATCGTAGATGTAAACAGTGTCCGGGATGACCAGACCATTCTCACCACCGTAGCCCTTGTTCGTCGTGCTCATATAAGTTAAAACACCACAAGATCGAACACGACTGCGGATGAGATCCTCAGGCAACGAGGCTTCCTCGCCAGCTTCCTCCACTATGGTTTCATAGGGTGACAGATTGGCCTTCACCCCGCCCGCGACGGTTGTATCCAACATACTGGGGTAAGTTTTCAAGTGTGCGCTCCTCCGGGGCACCCAAATCTTCATCCCTTCCGCTGATTGGGTGTATGCAGTCAAGTGCGCCCCGCGACTAACAATGCCAAACAGTGGAGTGGCGAAGCGCTCGATGTGTACTGGGTAATTGGAGCCCACGATTTTGAAGAGCTCGCTATGTTCTCCGTGGACTATGGCGAAGAGATCGTTGTCGATGATAGAGTTGACCACTCTTGCAAAAGCCTCGTCGCAGGCAGCGGATGTATCTTTGCCTTCAGAGCTGTCTACCAGCACTACCGTACGTGGGAAGTCGTGATTGATTCTGAAGTCTGAAGTCCATGGAATCTTCTCAACAACCTCCGGCAGCAAGTAGCCATGAGGCCGGTCGTCGTGAGGAAGATAGAGGCTATAGTAGTGAGATCGGCTCTGCTCATCGTAGCTGGAGCTGCATCAAAAACATCAGCATCGATGTGCTCTTGGTGTTAGGCGAGACTGACTTATCGCAAGCTTCGACCAACTCGAGATAGCTCTTCGTTGTGGCCGACATGGTCGTCTTGGAGAGTAGAAAGTAACTTGAGGCTTCCAGCTATCTACTGTGAGCGTTGAAGACTATAAAAGCTGTCTCGATTTGTTGTAGCAGTGGTGACCAAATAGTCGTGCTTGAACAATGTTAGAGTTAATGTTCGGCAGGGTTTGCTGCCTAACCTTAAGCGACTGGCTGTGCGTAAAAAGTTGCCTTCGGGAGCCGCCGCTATCGTGGCAGTTGGTGCCCGGAACCGCAGATCACGACGATCAGCTTTCGGTTGGAGCCCCCCCGCCCAGCGGACGCCTTGCATTCACCGTGACACCCTACATACGCCTTGTTCACCAGTCATGCTATTCTCACATCTGCAGAGTTGCGCGGAAGCGAGCTGCAACCCGCCTGGTGCGTGCGTCGGTGCGGGCGCACACGATCAAGAAACATGATGGTCCTGCAATTGCATACAGCCCGAAAATTGCCATTCGATGATAACGCCCGGCGGGATAGGAACAGTCGCCTATAAGGCGCAGCTACAACAGGAGGGCGCGCCGAAGATCGACAAGGCAGAGAGTCCAAGCCTATTGATCGCCCAACCGGGGCCATGGAAAACGCCTTACAATACTCTTCATGATCATTCTGAGAGCCACCATCGTTCCACGTCGTGCTTCAAAATGCGTCAGCAATGTGCAGTGAGGCCAAATGCTATGTAACAACGTATTTCCAACCGCAAGGTTTCTGAAATGGCTGAACCATTATCACTCCTTGCATCAATCATCTCCGTGGGAGAGCTTGCCGCAGGAGCCGGTAAAGTTATCAAGAAGGTTTACAGAGCTTCCAACGAGAAGCTGGCGCTTCAAAACGAGTTGAACGATCTGAGATGTCTTCTGAAGCAGCTGGAAGAATTGACTAAGAAACCATGGTCCGAGGAACAACGAGAATACCTACAACAGGCTAGCACAATTCTCAACGACATTCTTTCCCCGAAACTTGAAGGTCTCCAAACTCTGCACCAGAAATGCGCTGCGGGCAAGTTTCAAAGGACCGTTTGGTTGGTTCTAGAGAGTCGGATAAAACATGAGCGTGTCGAGCTCCAAAGAGCCAAGCGTCAGTTGCTGGACATTTTCCACCTCATAGGAGATTCCACGACGGCGCGAATAGATTTCCAACTGAGCTCAGTAATACTGGGCTTAGACAGCCAGCAATCTCATACCTCTGACAGACACAACGAAGTCTTAATGCGATTTGACGATGTATCAATTCACCAATCGAGAATCTTGGATCAACTTGAAGTGCTGACCGACGAGAAACTACGACTTCCACCACCCTTCAATCAAATTGCCGCGAGCTCGCACCACATTCAAGGCAGCTCTCGACAAGCCACCAATAGATTCTCAGAGCACAAAGGAGAGCGCAATGAATCCAGACAAGAAGCTCCTCCAGCTATCGATCGCGCCGAGATAGCGAGAACTCAAAGGGAACATGAGAGCAGAAGAAGTGCGCCTCGAGTGTTTGATTATCTCCTCGAAGGAAGACAGTCGAGATGTCCCGGGTTTTGCGGCTGCAGCTGTCATGGGAGACAAAGACATATTGCGACTCCAACGTTGAGTGACCGAATTATCGGTCAACTTCTGCTAGGCTTTACGGTACGCCCTTGGTTGCAGGCAAAATGCGACGAGCAGCAATGCAGGCGTAGAAGCAAAACAATCATCCGTCTCAGATATTCGTTCCCCCCTTGGTTTGTCGCGTATTCTCTGACAATGCTGATCTCTATTTCGACTATTGATGCTCCTGAATTTATCCTACGTCTGCCGAAAGTCAGAGCTCACGGCGAGGAAATATTCGAAAGGGTTGCCCTCGGAGACATTCGCTGGGTCCAGGCAGCCTTCACTGCAGGCACTGCCTCAATCCACGATGTTGAAGATATTGGTGGACATACACTTCTCCACGTGAGCATTCTAGAAGACTATGAAGAAGACCGACACTAACAAAGATAGCGCGCATTAGCTGGGAAGTCGCCTGCAATGGTCGACTTCCTGCTCACCCAAGGAGCCGACATTCACGCAGTGAACCAAAAGAACAATACATGTGGCGACATATTCTGGACTATGGTCCTCTCTAACGGACTGCCTGAGAGCGAATATCGACCACTGGAAAGTAGATTCGCCAGTTCGGACTATGTGGACGAAGGCCATTTTACCTACGTCCACCGGATGGTTTTCAAGACTGGCCATCTTGGGCTGGAAGAAACGTTATCAGCATCAGCAAAGTGTATCAACCAACAAGACGCTTACGGAAGGACCCCTCTCGCCTGGGCTGCTGCAAGAGGGGACATCAGCTCAGTTGACATTCTTCTGAGATACGGAGCGAATCCAAATATTGTCGAAAAGGGAGGCTGGGGCCCTCTCCACAACTCAATACTGACAGAGAATCCGGAAATATCTTTGCGCCTTCTCCAGGCTGGAGCCGATCCAAATCTTTCGAGCAAAGTCTTTAGAGACACGCCTCTCCACATTGCGTGCCGCGCTCGAGGGCTGGCATGTCACATACCAGGCCTTCTTCAATATCACGCTGATGCGTCTCTGCCTTGCAAGATGTACGACAGCGCTCTGGAGTTTGCTGCTTCCCGGGGCTATGGGGGTACGGTTGAGCTACTTGTCCAGTCCACGCCGCGAGACCGACATACCAAAGCTGTAATTGCGGCAATGCGCTCTGACGCTCTCGAAGCCCTCGAATCTCTCCTCCGAAATGGTGCGGATTGCTCAGGCATCGACTCCGATGGAAAAAATATACTCCACCACACTGCTATACACGCTTCGAACAACACTCTTTGCTTGCTTCTAAAGTATGGAGTTACTGCTTCGCATCATCAGCCCGACCATACCGGTTCAACGCCAGTCGACATAATGGCGCGACGTTCTTCGAATGAAGCTTGGACCAAAAATTGGAAAGAGTTATTGAAATTCAGTGCGGAGTCACTCTCAATACCGCCTGCTTCTGAGTATCCAGAGGGCGAGATCTTCGTTGATGCCCAGGAATATATCATGGGTTAGTCTATAATATATGACCTGATTTTTGGATGCTTCGGACGCGTCTGAGTCGCTCGAACTCCTGGCGTTTCTCATCTGAACTACAGTCACTTAGGCTAGGGTAAAACTTTGGGACGAACAATTTCATTGAGAACCAGTACATATTGGTATGTACAGGTGCCAAGCACCGCTCAATCAGATTGTGCCTTCGAAATTCGCTGATGTTCATATTCCCGCTGACGCTCGGCCCACGTTGTCCCAGGTGTCGCCAAAAACCGAGCATATGTCCATTCCCGTATCGCAGAAAAGTCCCTGCAGGTGTGAAAACGATCAGAGTCAATATAGTTCTCCCCCAAGCCTGGTCGCAGCTTCGTTGGAATGATGGTCACATCTCCGTAGCACTGAACCATCTGCCGTAGGTGATCTATGCAATGGTATGTTTCGAGGTCAGGCTGGCAGTCACAAATGGTAGGAATCTGACATACCACGGTGTATCTCTCCATGAACTGGTGACTGTGGATACCGCTCTGGATAGAAAGACATCCTGATATGATTCTGCGGAGGTATTGTTAACCCAAGAACTGCGAAGAAGGAGGTCAATACTTACAAGGCAGTGAAGAGTATGTAGCATGTCAAAGCTTTGGCAAACTTGTAAGTTTAGCACCGCCGATAGAGAGAGATACTCACCCTCCCATGTATCCGCCGTTGATATCATCCCAGTACCCGGTATAACCCTCTCCCCACGCAGCCAATGCTTCTTCCTCCGACAAGGCGAAGTATCGAGCTGTCGAGATCACCGTCAGAAAGCTTGAAAATTGAAGTCCGCTTTCTTATTACCTGCTGTTAGGTATTCCCACGCTTCATCGACCTCTTTGGTCGGCTCCCCAACGTAACGAGGGCCGGAGGTACTGGGTATCCAGGCTGTCCCGTTATCGTAGAATTCGGGACTTCCAGTGAATTGGACGCTCTTAATGTTGATAATCGACTTGACAGGCTCTATGTGCTCATGTCAACACTTTGAAGACGCGACTATCGACAACTGTCTACCATACCAAAGTCTGTTGCAAAACCATTCTCAAATGTGCCCGAATTCCCCTCATGCACATGGATTAACTTGAGAAACAAGATCGCCGATGTCAGCATGAAGAAAACCGTCGACAAGATCCAAACGAAGGCTTCTGAACGCCGTCGAGGGAATTGCTGGATACTCTCCAACGCTTTCTCGACATCTCCGTCGAGCCTTGTGTATGAGTCTTTGAAATGGAAAAACATATTTATTACACGTTGCGGCGTTCACTATCCTGGCCTTGACAAGGAGTGCAGGTTGCGTTTGGGAAACATAAGGCTCAAGCCAGCACAAGAGTCCAAATCAAGCAACGAACAACTGGCCAGCTAGATCAGGGTCATGGCATGTATGCAGGACGCTTGCAGCCTTCACCAAGTCACACTGCCGTGCCGGATACCGATGACAGCAGGAATCATCTTCAAACAAGCTTTGAACAACAAGTCTTATCACAGTTGTCGATCTTCGTGGCGTCATATGCATGATGCTCTCGCAATGAAGGCTCGGCTACAATGGTACTCTCCTCTGTTATCGACGAAGGATTGCATCGGCCATACGCGCCACCGTGGTGATGTTGCAGAGCCGCCAAGGATCTCCACCGACGGCCCATTTGGTACCAATGGCAATTAAGTGGGAGCAAAAGGATTCAATCCCATATACTCATCTTACCAATCAGGGGAATAAGAAATGTATCCCAAAGCATCGAAGTCACGACTCCAGACAAAGCTCAATCCTTCCACGGTCGATCTGCGTCCCAAAGAACGAAATCCGGTGTACGCGATCGAAAACCTACAATGCCGACTACCACAAGTGAATCAAAAGAAATCTATGATCAACGAGATGCATGGATGTGCTTATTGCTTATCAATACTAGAGTATACACCTCTATCCAACAACGGCTAGGTCTTCCTTGGAGCTGCAGCATTCTCGAGGACCTCAATATCTCTGTTTATGGTAATACCTCCTCTTGGAGGTAAAGATCTTGCACATCTCACGGGGTGTCAGCCCCTCGAGTGCAACCATCTCGCACCATTCGAACGTTCTTGAGGTCACGTCTTTGAACTTTCAGTCAATCTTTTAAACGAATGCGACTTCGACCAGATCGGTACACCGTCATTGTGTTTCCATCCTGGCCCTAAGCGCGTGGACTTCCGTTCTTGCTCGCTTGCATTCTAGCGCATCGTGGTGAAGAATCGCAACTCAGACGTCACTCCTCTTCAAACGCAGATCAGATGCGAATGACGAGGTTTGTGAAGATAGCAGAGTCACATTCTTCAGAGCAGCGTTTACCATGAGAACAGAGCGGCGACTGGAGATCTTTTGGTATTATTCTCGGGTTCGACATAGGTACTTGTCATTACAATCTACATCGTTTCAGCCGGTTGAACAGCCTGTTTCGTGAGAGTCGAGCATTTTCTTTCACAAAGTCTCGACAATCTATATTGGCGCTGGGGATTCATGGAGCAACTCTCGCATAGAGCCCAGCCCACGCGATACACAGATGTTGAGAACTCTCCTGGCGAGGGTGAAGCTGTTCGAAAGGCTAGCCAGAAGCTATATCAGCCATCAATGCGGCGCCGAGTCTCATCAGGTCTCGGTCTTCTCATCGCGTTCATCTGCGGAGTCTTTGTAACTGCAGCCATCACCGTTGCTCAGTCTTTCCACTTTACGAAGTTCTTGTCAAATACCACAACTCAAAAACTCCACGTACCTAACGTTCCGACGAGCTCTACGACTCATCCTGATGCTCACACGACATGCGGCGTCAACATCACCACCGCAATCGCGAACAACTGTACTTTTTCAGCCATGTCGAACAACTGGGTCCCTTCACTATGCGACACCTATGCGATGCTGGAATCCACTCTATCCCCAGACAATCCATTTGGCGCATTCACCTGGTACACCGATCTCAACCTCACTCGTCCAGTCTCAGATCTCCGCGAGCACCTAATCCAGAGATCTCTCTCGTCGGAGCCGGCAATTGCCTACACCACTGAGTATTGGCATCTCGCACACTGTAGCTACATGATGCGGGTGGGTATTGCTGCAGCGAAGCGCGTTGCTGATGGAGAACGAAATGTGTGGGTGCACTCCAAAGCAATCGATCAGGAGCACTTGGCGCATTGCGCGAAGATTACTGCTGCGCATGGTAGATGTGAGAGGCGGGGAGCAGTGGCAGAGGTCAAATTTGTACCTGGGAGATGCGTGAAAGTTGCATGAGACTACTGGATAGTTTGGAAGGGTTGTCTTTTCGGAAGTTTAAGGAGTTTGGAAATGTCAGATGGGAAGCAAATCTGGAGGACTTGAAGAAATGGGCTTGTATTAAGTCCAGATGCGTGAGATAGGAATAAAATTATCTTGAGCTGTATCATGAATAATGCTTGTCAAATACTGGTCGCATTCTAGGCAAGGGGAGCGCTCCTTGTGAAGCTTGCTTGGTCGATGGAAATATCTGTAATCACATTGCTCCATAAGATAGATCACGCACGCGGAATTTGTTCAAGGAATGCGACGCAAGCCGAACAATTGTTACGACCAGATTACCTATAGATAGCTTACAGGTACAGAAGCGCTACAAAGTTGTACCACACAGACCATCTATCTCACTCCCTGCTTTCACGGAAGCCTCTCTAAAGCACTCTCTCCATCTCTTAATGAGACCGACAAGATTTCGCCATCTTTCACGGCATGAGACGTCACCCAATCTTTGAGATCGTCGAAATTCTTGCACTTGTGCGGAGTGTTGAAGTCCACGAAAGGACCCTTGACCTCATTGACCCAGAGCTGACCAAAGACGCCGGTGTCAGCGGTGCACTGGAGATGTTGGCGGAGAATATCGAGACAGTGGCCTGCGGGAGAAGGGAGACTTGGTCAGCTTTACCACCACGAGCATCGAGAACATCTAGGGATTATCGTTGCGAGGGCTAAGGGGAAAGCAAAGCTGTGAACGTACCCACGTGGGCGTGAACAATGTTCTCCTTGTTTTTGAACAGACTCGTATTGCTGGCGCTGTAGTAGTCGTAGTTCCAACGGGAAGTCATGCGTAGTACGTTCAGACAATGTAAATGGTGTTCGAATTCGAAGAGAACGGGAAAACCACCGCCTTCCTCCGGTATGCGTTTGAGCCATGCCGGGTTTAGAGAGAAGTCGTTGGCTTTGGATTCGGGGATGACGACCAAGTTGTCTTTGCAAATTTTTAACATATCAGGGATCTAGCCCAAGCTTAGATCGCAACCAGGGATGTGTAACATACTGTCTGTTCCCAGAGCTTCCCATGCCGCGTCGACCTCTGGGCTCGGATCTGAGCGGTAAATTGTCTCCTTGAGGAGAGAGCCTTTGTATTCAACTGTGCTGTACGATATAGGTACATCTCCTTGTATAGGCGATTCTATCAGATCGTAGTCAGCAGCTGATCGTTGCGACGTGGAGCAAAAGGTCTCAAAATGAAAGCCTGAGTTCGAGGGGAGCCAACTACTGACTGGCCTGTGAAGTGTACAGCGAACAGATCTCATCAAGATCTTGAAAGCTCCATTTCATGAAGACGAGTAGGTGAAAGAAGAGCGAGACAGCGAGCACCAAAGACAGCAAGTAAGTTGTCCGCCATGTCGACTTCTTCGGAGATATTGGTCGGAGGGAAGGTAAGAACGGAGCTTCTTCGTCGCCAAAGCTGCTTTTCTCCATGATAGAAGCTGATCGGAAGGACTTGTAGCACAGGTGAAATGTGCAATTCAAGGCAAGTAACGAGCAGGAAAACGTAAGTTCTGAAGAAGAGGGAGGGTATTGAATGATCTCTGGTGAGCGCATGTGTCTCTGCAAAGCATTCATACTAGCGTTCCTCGAGTTGCGATACCAGCATCTCCGTCTAGGCTTCAAATGACACCGTCTTTTCAGTGCAAATATTTTCCGCCATTGCGCCAGCTTGAAATCTGGATCGGCCATGATCCTCCTACATTTGGACAATAAGTTCTGGAGGATCTGTGTCCATATTCCCGCATGTACCGGCAGTCAATGTCGTACCCAATGCATGTCAGAAGATATGCAAGCGATCAACGGCAGCGTGCCTTCGTGGCAAAAAGATCTCCACCGCAATGGACAGCAACGACAGGGTGACCTCATCGACAGGATAAGGGCGACACACTGCGATCCACGGAGGAAATCTGAGTATAAAACGTTGATGCTAGCACGCCGAGATCGAGTGTTGCACTGCGACATCTTCTCCAATATTCCTGATCCTATCCATTCACAGCAACGACATCCCAATATCTGAGTGTTTGGGCAGGATCAGTCCTCGAAATGAAGACAGGATACCTATCGTTCATCATCGCCATGGCGGCGCTGGTGCAAGCAGTCCCAGTGCCAGTAAGTTTCAAGTTCTTTGGCTTTCTTGTCTCATCGAGACGCTGACTCGACAAAGCAATCTCAAGCAGTGGTTATTAAGCGCGAAGATGTGGCCCTGGCCGAGACGGATACCCCATACGCCCTGTACCCCGTCGGCGACAAGCGAGACGATGTCGCTGTGGCAGAAACAGATACCCCATATGCTCTCTATCCCGTCGGCGACAAGAGAGACGAAGTCGCCGTGGCAGAGACTGATACTCCTTACGCTCTTTACCCTGTTGGAGACAAGAGAGAAGAGGTTGCCGTAGCAGAGACTGATACTCCCTACGCTCTCTATCCTGTCGGCGATAAATAAAGTGATCTGGAGAAAGCTCGAGCCTCAGGGCCCCTGACCACCAACCACACGGTTTGGGAGAAGGGCACGAGTTCTTGGATAAGGGACGAAGGCGGATTCTCAGGCAACGTTGCGTATAACTGATGGACCTGATTTGGAGTGGAATCTAGGCGGGCGGTAGCTTCGATGAGCGTTGAATGAAATAATGGCTCGCAGTGTCTTCGGCTGGTTGGTGTTGAGCACATGGGGAGCCATACTTCTGGAAAGTGTGGTCGAGCTCGCCAGTGAATGATTGCAACACCATAGTATCCATAGCCTTGGTCGCGTTGCAGAGGAAGTACATTCGACGATTCTTTGCCAGTGCGAATGCTTTCAACCCAACAGTTCACCTCTTGAAAAATATCAGCATCGCTGAAATGAATGACATTGCATAAGCAACTTGGCATGAGCTCTGGAGAGTCTCCAGTCCTAGGAGCGCTACTGTAAGGATGTGGACAGGGAGTACGAGCGGTCGTGTTTTGGTGACTATACTACTAATACATACTGACTCTTTAGGCGCGGCCAGATACGATTCGTATCTGCACCGCAAAACCCTGCCGCCCGATTCCCTTATGTACCCAATGCTGGCTTGACTCACGTCGCCAGGTTTATTTGTGCACCAGTGATAGAATTGCATTCGCACAAGCACTAAACAATATCCTGCAAGAGCTGATGAGGAAGAAATAGTCACATCTCTTCTATGTGTATAAAATCGTCTTTGGAATGATGGGCATGGCAACTCCCGAAGACCAAATGAAGTTGGAATATTCGTGTTAAAGAGGCGAGCGAATCGTCGCCATCCCAAGCCCGCGGCTGGGGAAAGTTACATCTCGGTGTCTCATTGGGGATCCTTTAGGCGAACAGGTCGCTCGACTTCAATTGTACGGTCCCAACAGTATAGCAAAATCTACTGCTGCCGTTCGATATTGAGCTACATGTGAGCCTCTCGTACTTGTTTCAGCAAGGCGCTTATGCGTCACAACTGTCATTGCTGTTGTCGCTCAATTACACCACTTGACGAATCCCTGGCAAATCCTAACAGTCCGAGCCATTGCGGCAACAAATGGGAAAGAAATCTAGCAAGCTGAGTAGCGTCGTATATGGCGTGATGCTTCTCTGAAAAACCCCGGTCCCAATACACCTCTGTAAGTGCTGGATCCTAAGTTTACTTGAAGTCCTATATCGATCGCATTCGATAGTTTTTACGAGCATGTGTCCGTAATCTCAAACCATGACGACGAGTCTTGATGCTCGAGTCTAACCGGTCAGCGTTGCAAATTCAGAGATTTCAGAGAGCTCGGTTCGCAGAACGGTCCGTCTGCTCTAAGGTCATTTTTGTAATTGGATGGACGACGACAGCGGCTCGAAGAATCTTTGTCGAGGCTCGTTTCATACCGACACAACCAGGGCGTATCTCCGTTTCCACGCTATCACACAGTCTCTGTGGGTTCGAGTGTCCGTACGACAAAGCGATGGTCCGGTCGTATCTTCGAAGGATTGATCTGTCGTAAGTCGGTTGTTATCTCGATCTACTGTGGAAAGTTCAACTGCACGCCGAAAACGTACTTCTGGGATCCAAAGAAGGCTACCGGAATGATGCATGTTCGATCAGATCCTTGGAATCTTGCCAAATGTTGTGAGGGCTCTTTGTACCTGGCAAGCTGAAGATGGCAAGCGACGAGCGACAGTGGATAAGTGGCATTGTTGATTCGGAGACAATTGTTCGCGCACTCAAGCCTTCTCGCAGGCCAAAAATTAGGCTCAGCGTGTTAATCGTCCACAGCCTCATCCTGAATGCGAATACATCCTCGAAATCCTCATTCCTCAGGCTCGCTGGTGGTGCTCTTGTTGTGTGCGCATCAATTGGGATGGATTCGATATGCAGGCGAAAGCATACGGGAGTTTGGAGTCGTTCGATCTGAGCGGGGCTTGACCACATGGTTGATCGAATGCCTGACTGACGTGAATGGGCAGCAGCTTCAACACTTGGGGAGAAGCAACAGTCGAAACTCCGTTCAAAGGCCCGCAGGTGGGCTCGTCACTAGTGAACGTATCGCTCAAGCTTCTGACGGTGTTTGTGGGTAAAGGACTTGACTTCTACATTTGGACTTAGTCAGGATAAATAGGTTATAGTCTAGTTGAAGAGCTAATAGGATCTACGTACGTACGTATAGTGTCCTTATAGTTTCATACCGAGAGGAAAAGAGTAATAATTCTATATTAGAAATTCGACTTAGGTTTAAGTCTTATATATCAAAATTATAACAAGATTTTTACCATTAGAGAGCTTCGTTACGCTCTAATGAGTACACCTCGACTTCTGCGAGCATTGTTCTTGCTGGTATGCAAGCTGGAATAAATTGGTCGCCGTAGTCCGGTTTTTCGTTTGGCATGTTGCACCATTTGCCATCTCGGGTCTCATCCCCGTTGAGAATTCTTTCAGTTTTCAGCGTTCCGTCCACCACACGCTGTTCCAAAAATCTTAGAATGCCCGTGAACTCCGAGCTTGGAGATACTGAGCTAAATACCACTCTATAGCCCATTCCCACGAGAAGAAATCGTCCAGGTCCAAGCTGAATGATAAGACCGAAGCCTGGGCCTGAGCGTCCGAACACGAAAGCTCTGCTTATGGTTAGTTCATAATCCCCAAATCGTCTTTTGACCACCGTATTGGTCTCAGCAGGGTCTGCGCTGGGCTCGTCAAAGTAAAACCCAAAGATAGTGTCTGGTTTTCCTTGAGCTGCAAGTACATATGTCGAGATCGACTGCAGTAGTTTGTAGAGCTTTGCAAAGGCACATACTTCCACATCAATGGTGTCGACACCAAATGGGGAAGTACCTATAGCATGGAACTGTCCGATAGCTTGACAGATTCGTCTCGCTCCGAAAGCATCGCCGCGTTGTTCGGGAATGAAGAGCGCCTGGTCCCGAGTGCCGTATATTGTGCAAGCGGCACCATAGTCTGACATGTATATGTCTGGACAGATGAAGTCCACCGAAGGAGTGAATGCAGCCCAGACGTCCAGAACGTTGCTCACTGCTCCTCCAGAAGGATATATTCCAGGCTTGTTTCCACCCGCGACAATGCCTGCCATTACAGTTGCAGGGCCTGGCTTGGGGAGCCAAACGTTGGCAAAAAGCGGTAACGGGTACTCTTGTTTGCCCGCTCTTGCTACCTTGTCGACGTACACAGCGTAGTGATAGGCCATAAAGAGTTCATTTGTGCTATCGCTTTGTCCGAAGCAAGCTTCCCAATTCCCTTGGCCCCCTGCAATCTTGGGATTAAAATTTGGAAAATTGGCTTTGAGATCTGAACGGAGAGAGACGTCCCATTCTCGGACAAGAAAGTCGACCAGTTGTGGGGGAACGGGCGCTTGGAAGACTGCTTCTGCTGCTTGACTCCTGTCTCGTGAGTCCCCAACCACACCAACTTCGTTCTCGACCTGAATCATAATGACCGTCCTCTGTGGATCAACAGCCCTCAAATGCCGCAGAAGTGTGGCAAAGGCTTTGACATCCGCATCGACGCACTGTTGATTGAAGATCGAGATGACTTCCATGGTCTTGAGCGTACCGTCAAGCGTATTTATCTTAATTCGCGGGAATCTGGAGTGATTTCTCTTCACCCACGCGGGTACGTAGGTTGACATGCCTGTTGTCAATTTCAGTTCAAACTCTGTCAGCGGTGATTAGGAGGCACGGTGGTGTATTTTTACCATTCTTGAACGAGCCAAACCATACGATGACAACTCGAAGATTATGCGTTCTAGCGTCTGTCAAAATGGCATCGAGGTCTGTGAAGTTGAACACGCCCTCTTCAGGTTCGATGGCTTCCCACGAAACAGCACCGAGGACCGTATTGATCCCCATCTCGACCAATTTCTGCCAGAGAGGCCTCATGTACTCGGCCGAGCTCATACTCGAATTCTGTACTTGGCCACCAAGGATGAGGAACGGCTTGTTGTCGACAAAAAGCTGCCATGATGAGCCGACTCTTTCCAGTCGGGGCAATCTGACAACTTCGTTCATGGTTGCAAGTCAAGTGGGAAATGAAGTACCGGAAGAGAAACCAGACTCCCAACTCAAAAATCTGGTCTCTCTTAAAGGCTGCCGAGTGGTCATGGAGACCACAGTCCTATGTGCCTCCACAATCTCATGAAGTCCGTCGCGCCAACACAGATATTCACGCAAGGCCCGAGGTGGATCCATTTTGCAAGTATTGGTCACATGGGCTCAGGCAAATCTTCACCCTTGTGTGCAATTGCTTGAGTTGGAAGTTTTCTTTTAATTGGTTGGCGACTTGAAGAGCTTACGACACATCAATGTACATTAGCTACTACAAAATAATCCAGAAGGGGAGTCGTGTCATATCAGATTCTTTAGCTACTAACTCTACATGAGATAGAGCAGCTGGGCGCGGCCAAACCCCTCCATTTCTCCACGGCGAAATCTCTGCGGTTTACTGGTCTTGTTAAAGTGCCATTAATTCTCCACCTGGTGGCGACAGAGTGCGAAAGCCAAAGGGCGCATGTAGCCAATGCAACAGTTAGTTGATGCACTTTCCAATTCCTACGCCAGCACGCCGGGCTCCAAGAGTCGGCTGCTGGAAACCACCAGTAGAAAACATATGCATCCAGTGACTACATGTGAGAGTAGAAAATTATTGAACGGTAGAACTCATCTGCGTGTACAATCATTCTGGAAACGATCATGAAGAGGCAAGACTGAGTAAGACCAGGGATTATCTGTATTGAAGATACCACTACTACTAAGGGATTTCTGGGAGATAACTTCGTTGCGGCCGTCGCGAATGCATGCCATGCTGGTCCTCCATGCTTCTGCTAACCACAGGACATCCTTTTCAGTATAGAGAGAGTTAATCAATCTTTACCACTTCCTGGGTCTCTGCGACGTTCTTCTCCGCACCGGAGGCATTGACGATGGTGAGTGTACTCTTTGGCTCGAAACTCTTCTTGACAGGATCCGGAGCTTTGAACACCTCGTCCAATTCCTCAAGTGTGCGGCCCTTGGTCTCCGGCCAGAAAAAGTAGATGATGATGAACTCAAATACATCCCATCCTATGAAGACAATGTAGAAGTAGTACTTGATATGCTCAAACGCTGGCCCAGACGCGTATTGAATGGTTGTCGAAGTGGCAGCGGTTATAAACTGCGCAAACGCTTTACCTTTGGCTCTCGTGCTGGTTTCGAGGCATTCGACAATGTACATTGGCGACAATGGGGACCATCCGACTGAGTAGGAAATGCCAAACATGTACATGAATGCGATTGCAGCGTTGGCAACGCTAGAATTATCTGGGTCTGCGGCAGCCGACTTCGACGTTGGCGTAATGATGGAGAAGGAAATGATGCAAAAGACCAACGAACCCATGAGAAGCTGTCGTCTTCCGAGTTTATCCATCAACCACGCTCCTATCAAGGTGGCAATGAAGGTGACCACGGGAAAGATGGCATTTAGCAAGAGCTTTTTGCTTTCCGATGTGATGCCAACATTTTCGAGCATGACGGGGAGGTAGTAATTGGTGACCGAGTTGCCACTCCACTGGGCAAAGCCGGCCATGGTGATGACGCAAAGCAACCTACGTCTAGCCTGGCGAGTGTTGTACAGTTCGCGGTAGTCCCACCATTTCTTGTCCGATGCTTCTGTCGAGATTTGGTATTCCATCTCCGACATTTGTAGCTTGACGATGGGGTGATCCGGGTTGCCCTCTCCGTGGTAACGGGCGAGTACGTTTCGTGCTGTCACATTGCGGCCGTTGGCAATCAGCCATCGTGGGCTTTCAGGTAGGAACCAAACAAATCCTGCCACAATGCTAGCAGAGATAAGCTGGCAGTAGAGTGGAATTCGCCACGCGCCTGGTCCGTCCAGCCTTGCGGAGGCATACACCACCCATGATGCGACGATGGAGCCAATGGACCTGACGTGATGTCTCAGCTTTTGAAGTGAGATTTAGAGGAATGCCGTCTTACCAAAAGGAATTGTAAATACCCATCAACGTTCCGCGCCAGACAGGATGTGCTATTTCACCGACGTAGACAGGTGCGCTAACGTTGCAGAAGCCAACACCAAATCCCAGGACATACCGACCGGCGAGAAACGCGCCCCGTGTTTTGGATGAGCCGATGACCACAGAACCGATAATGACAATGATTGATCCGGTGAACATGCCCGCACGCCTGCCTAGGTAGTCGTTGGTAGGCCCCACGAATGGGATGGCGCTGATTGTCCCTGGTGACCAGATTAGGCTCAGCAGTCGCCTTTATGCGATATCTCCTTACCTATGCCATAGATGGCAAATACCAATCCAGTGCTTGCGGAAGCCGTTTTCCTAAGAATTTGATTAGTCGGCAGCGAGTCTTTGCGGCTTCAAAGACATACATGCGGAAGTACTGCTGATACGAGGTCATAGCGTTCAAGCCACTACCCCAGCGCGTTAGTGATGACCGCTCTCCAACGACAAGCTTGCACCCACATACCCCATGACGGAACCATCATAACCGTTCAAGCACGCACAAAAGTATGCGCATAGCAGAACGCCATAGAGACGAAGCATGTGCCGTGTCCATGGCGAATATTTGATATTCGCATTCTCATCAGCGATCTGTGTGACCTCGCCGACGGTGATATGAGGCTCGCTCGGAGCACGTGCAGCGTCGTCTGTCACACTTGTAGACCCTTTCGTGGATGCCATCTTGAAAGTGGTTGGCTTTGCGGAGCTGGTGGACAGTGAAGTCGCCTGGACAAAGACGTGCGCTTAAATATACGCATCTCTGGGGAACAACGAACCGAGTTTCCGACCCCCAGATTTTCAGTCTGCAGGATATTCGCTGACTCGCCGTCTTCGTACTCGGCCCCGCACTGAGTTAGCACTGGAACTGTCGCTTGGGGAAATTGTGGGCCCCCGCCTGCGAGCACCATGGGCCCGTCCCTGAAGAAGATTCTCCATGGAGAAATGCCGAGCAACTTCAGCCGCTCCAATGCTAGATCCACCCTAACTCTCGGAGTCATGGCAGGTAAGAGGAGACATGCAAGGCGGATCGTATCGCTACAGAAAGGTGATCCACAACTATTTCACTCATCAAAACTGCGGGATTGGTTCTCTTGAGGGCTGCCAAACGGGGACGCATGATGCGCTTTGTGCTCTATCTTCTTTCTTATCTCGAAAGCTATGTCCTGTCAATGCGACATCGGGGGTAGTGGATCGTCAATGATTTGTGCAAATATGATTAGAGATGACTCCTTATGCCAAGCTCCGCCTTAATTTCTTATGCGGAATCAGCGATGCAACATAGTCCAGAGCATACCCATGCCTGTTTGCGTCCAACGGTACTTGTGTCGATCGCTCCATGATGGATATACTGTCAATGAAGATATACTTAAGATCTATCTGCATTTGAGTTTCAAGAAAAGAGCGTGTCAAGCAGACTGGCGGTTCCGAGCTGACACGAGGCAACTGCTGAGAAACGTGCCAAATTGATACAAAATGATTTCGGCACAGACCCCAAGACCTTTGTCGCAAACTGCTGAAGACTTCTGCAACGAGCAGATTTTCGAGCGCAACCGCCTTCCTGCAAGAGCCTACTACATCCCCGAACAAGCCCTTCTTTTGAACGGAACCTGGGATTTTCATTACGACCCAACACCTTATCATGCCATTGATCCGGCCGCGCAGAATGTTCAATGGAAGCCCCTCGAGGTCCCAGGCCACTGGCAGATGCAAGGCTACGGGAGGCCCCAGTATACCAATGTGCCCTACCCTTTCTCGATTAATCCTCCCTTCGTCCCGACCGAAAACCCAGTTGGCACTTACAAAAAGACATTCCAAGTTCCACCAGGGTGGAAAGGTCCAACCCAATACCGGGTGAGATTTGACGGCGTTGACAGCGCCTTTCACCTTTACATTAATGGGACGGAAGTCGGCTACAGCCAAGGCAGCAGGAATGCAGCTGAGTTCGACGTCACTGACTACCTGGCTGTACAAGAGGAGAATGAGATCGTCGTCCGGGTCTATCAATGGTGTGATGGCTCGTATATCGAAGACCAAGATCAATGGTGGCTTTCTGGTACTAAGCAAGAGTATCCGATAACTGCACGGTGACTAATTGGATTCAGGTATTTTTAGAGACGTGCATCTCCTAGGCTTTTCAGCCACTGCGAGGATTAACGATTTCTCCATCTGCACGCTGCTCGATGATGCCTACGTTGACGCCACTCTCCAAGTCAATCTACAGCTGTACCTGACTATCCCATGCAATATCGAAATGAGCCTTCGAGATCGCGCTTCGACTCTTGTTGAAAGGATAAGTCAGCCGGCAGCGGTCAACACTACCGACCTGCCAATAGAGATTTCTGTACAAGCCCCTACAAAGTGGACAGCTGAGAATCCCTACCTGTACAGTCTCGAAATAGCATTGGTCTCATCGGAGGATGACACAGAGTACCAGAAAATACTACACAAAGTCGGTTTTCGGCGGGTGGAGCTTCGTGATGGAAAAATCTCCGTCAATGGCACTGCCATCCTCTTACGAGGCGTGAATCATCATGATCATCATCCCAACTTTGGTCGCGCGGTGCCGCTGCCCTTTTTGAAACATGATCTAGTCTTGATGAAACAACACAACTTCAACGCCGTGCGTTGCTCTCATTATCCCTCTGATCCACGATTTTACGACCTCTGCGACGAGCTAGGACTCTGGGTGATGGATGAGGCAGACTTGGAATGCCATGGACTCATTCGAGCCGAGGTCGGCGCAAAAGAGCTGCCACCAGCCGCATGGGAAGGTTGCGATTCGGTCGAAGAGTATCTGAGCCCAGTTCTCTCCGAATATCTTAGCAATAACTCGACGTGGCGAGAAGCATACGTTGATCGGATGGCCCAAATGGTTCAGCGTGACAAGAATCATCCTTCCATCATCTTCTGGAGCCTTGGAAACGAGGCATGGTACGGCTCCAACCATGTCGCAATGTACGAGTATGCCAGGAAGCATGACCCAACTCGCCTCGTTCACTATGAAGGGGACCGTCAAGCAGAACACTCGGATATATGTTCCTACATGTATGTTGACTTTCCTAACCTCGTGAAGAAGGCCACGGCCGAGGGGGAGCATTTCACGAAACCCATTATACTTGTCGAGTACGGTATGGCACTGGGTAACGGTCCTGGAGCTTTGGAGGAGTACCAGGAGTTGTTTTACAAATATCCCAGGCTCCAAGGAGGCTTCATCTGGGAATTTTCCAACCAGGGTCTGCAGCTTGATGATCGAGGCTATTACTGTTACGGCGGAGATTTTGGCGATTATCCAAACGACGGGACCTTTGTCCTAGACGGTCTCTGTAACTCGGACCATTCTCCCGGACGTGGCCTCGTTGAAGCGAAGAAGGTTCTGGAGCCAGTGAAGATGAAAATTAACCTCGAGGACAGCCAGGTTGAACTAGTCAATCTGTATGATTTCTCTGACTTGGAAGGGCTCTCAGTCACTATCCAAGTGTCCACATTTCGTGAAAAGTATTTGAGTCCCAGGAGAGGTCATGACTTGTTTGCTAATGCCTTTAGAACACACCCAGGATCACGAGTCGTCTTCTCGGAGAGGTTCTCGTGCCCAGTGACGAAGCCAGCCGAAACCAGCCACCTCCTCCTACCTCGACTCCCGGCTCTCCCAAACGGCGATATGATGTACTGGATTACTGCCAAGGTTGAGCTCGCTAGTCCTACAGCGTGGGCAGAGAGTGGCCACGAGGTGGCGTGGTGCCAGCATCTGATCAGTCCAAGCGAACAGCCGAAAATCCCCTCAGGAATCAGTTCAGAGTCCGACCGCCTTCGTGTAATTGAGTCGAAACTTCAATACCGAGTAGAGGGTTCAACGTTCGACATACAATTCGACAAAGTTTTCGGTCGCATCTCTGCGTGGACGGTTAACGGGCGGGGCATCCTTACTTCTGGGCCGCAACTTGGCATCTGGCGGCCCCCGACGGACAATGATCTCAAGAGAGACTGGCCACTGTGGAAAGACTACAACGTTCACAATCTTCAAGTTCAAGTGAGATCCGTTTCCGTTGACCCTGGCCACTGCGATTCGATTCAGATCACTGTCGATGCCTACATTGGAGCGATCGTTCGAGACTGGGGGTTCACGGCGAAAATTACATATTCCATTCATCGCGATGGTACCGTTGTCGTCATATATCTTCTTAGACCTCGGGGCTTCTCCCCCAAAACACTCGGACGCTTAGGGTTGGACATGCGGCTGTCCAAGGACTTCTGCGCCGTAGACTGGCTCGGCCTTGGGCCTGAAGAGTCGTACGCTGACAATCGCAACTCACAGAAGTTCGGTCTGCACCGTCGAACTACTGACACACTACACACGCCTTATGAACATCCACAGGAAAACGGAAATCGCGCCGGCACCCGTTGGCTGAAGCTCACCGATACGCAAGGCGGTGGGGTTAAGATCACCCGCGTCGATCAGGCTGGATGCATGGGAATGGACTTTGACTTCACAGCTCAGCATTACACACCCCAAAACATACTTGAAGCCCTGCATCCGACCGACTTGAAAAGGGAAGAGGATGTAATTCTGCGGCTGGACGCATCACACGCCGGACTGGGCACTGCAAGGTGCGGTCCCGGCGTACAGGAGAAATATCAGGTTGTCTGCGAGGAGACGACATTCGCATTTGCTTTTGAGCCAATCATTTAGAGAATAGTCTCGTTACATTCCATCTTTATGTGGAGGTCAAGATATAGAAATTTGACATTGTCGCTGGGTCATTTTCGCCCGTGTCGGCGCCGTGCACAGGAGCCCGGACACAAACTTCAGGCAAACGGAGACTGGGTCGTATTCGTTGAAGTTCCATTGCTTTGAAAAGGTGAGAATGTTGTCAAGTCCGCGCGCGTTTCAAAGGCGTTCAGGCTCCAACCTGTGGTGGCTCGCATTGAGGAGGTGGTTAGAGCCGCCCAGGCCCCTTCGAGATCTGCCGCGAATGCTACCCCGCGTGCGCAGCAGGCCAGACCGTGGTTGCATGGGGCACCCGGATCCTCATTTCTGGGTCTCGTGATAGCTATCCACATTTCGTGCCGTGGGCACTCGAGCGACTCAAATTTCAAAATCTGGCTTTCCCTCCCCGGCACCATCGTCCACAGACTGGAGTGCGACCGCTGGGTCCTGTGCCATGCGCTCTTCGAGGTCTTTGGCCGTCCACCGCGCGTGTGATACGTGCAGGAGGCGGAAGGTGAAGTGCGACACAACTAAACCCTGCGCAAGCTGTCGCATCTCCCATCTCACCTGTGAATACACAATTCCCCATAGAAAGCGGGGCCCCAAAATCCCCAGCACACTTCCTGACGTCGAAGACATGACGACAAGTCCAAGGCTTTCGACTCCGACAAACCTCACTCCATTCGAGCAGCATCTGCCGCCGTCCTTTGGCGAGGGCCCAACCCAGAGAGAGAGTCATGCTTCACTCTCGGGCGCAGACGAATCAACAGTGGCTACAGAACCCTCTCAACCAGATCGAATCCCCAGACTGCTCTGGGAAAATTTATTGACCTCGCTCAAGTCGGCATTACCTTCTCTGTATGCGGTGGACATTGTCAATTACTGCATCGATCTATTCATGCAGTATACTTTTCCGTCTACCCCGATCGTGTATGAGCCGACGCTTCGAACAAACGCCTTGATCTTCTTCGCGGAGCCGCATGCTCCCGGTCTCTTCGACGCCGACAATGAAGACCAGAGAGTGACCAGGCTGAGAGCCTTCGCTCTTGTCGCCGCTCTATGTGCGTCGGTGGCGTCTGTCATGCCCGACTCCTTGATTCCATACCGACATGTCCTTGTGCGGCCCTTTCTCCATTCATCGCGGGAAATGCTGAGGAGTTACGAGGACTACGACCTTGAGCATCCAAACTGGACCTCTTTGACCATAAGGACCCTGCATTCTACTGCTCTGCAGCATATGACCGGCAGACATGGTGCAGCATGGCATGTCATGGGCCAGACCACTCTTCTAGCTCAAAGCCTTCATCTCTACAACGAAGAGTCGCTCAAGCGGTACAGTTCGGTTGAAGCCCAATTGCTGCGCATGAACTTTTGGAATCTGCACTCGGCGGATAAAGCTTCTGCCGCTCTACGCCACCGACCATGCGTGCTTCACGAGACATTGTTCGATACGGATTTGACTCTGAAGCCAGGAACAGAGCAGGATGTACCATTATTCGATCCATGCTCACCTTGGTACAACACGTCCTTTGAAAGCCGGCTCATGGTGGGCTTCCACCTGATTGGACGCATCTGGTCAACGGCTGCCAGCCTTCTCTATGATATTCGGATGCTTGACATGTCCGCGCCCGACAGTCTCAAGGAGCATCTGTCTAACGCATACCTTGAGCTCACGGGTCTTTTAGACGACCTCCCTGATTGGCTAAACGCCTCCAACATTGTTACGTCTCACGACGATGGCGATGTTGCACTGTTTCAAAAGAGGTCTTTCTGGGTCCAGAGGTGTACCATCATGGTAACCTTTCACTGCGTGAAACTGGTTGTTTTGCAGCAATGTGTTGAGAGCAGGCTTTGGGACATTATCGGCCTGAGTGATATCGGTCTCTCTGTGCCAATGAAGAAGGTCGAGATGATTCGGGACTTTATTCAGACGCTGGACGACATCCCGTTTCTGTATCTGCAAGTCAAAGGGGAGCCCAATGTCAGTAATCCTCCAACTTGCCATCGCGAGATGCTAACCCTGAACGAAGGTAGAGAGGATACGTCGAGTTGGGATCATTCTTCTCGAAATGATCCAGACTATCGACAATGGGACGATCAAATCGCGCGCAAAGACATATTTCAAGCGACTTTTGGACATCCTCGCAAAGCTCAACTCTAAAGCGTCGGATGATCTGGGTAGTATGGGGTTCGAAGCATCGCCTGCTTGAATGCCAGGAATTGTTTACGAGGTTGTACTTGGGAAAGTAAGCTCCATAATTCTGATTACGAACTTGCTCAGATAGTGCCATCTATTGCTCGAAAAGATTTACAGTCAGTTTTCGCCACTGCTCATGCAGTACGCTCCGGGATATTGAGTCCACTCGGTTTCGCCGAATTGGCACTATCGCTGCTGCTGAGGTCGATGCTTGGTGTAGCCTCAGCGATTGAACGTAAAATCAGCTTATGGCCCAAGTCGATCGCGCATCGTACCATCTGCGCAGGTGCAGACATACATCAGTCTCATTGTTTCTCTTGTATCAACAGTCTCGATCCGGACCTGCGGTGACTATCAGTATCAATTTCCCCTCGGAGCGGCGACGAAGCCTACCCGCGTACCCCCCACCCAATCAAGACCCTCCTCAGGCCAAAGCTCGTGGACGGCAGGTCGCGCTCGTTGCAGCACCGAGCAATACTATTGTTTTCACAAACCCTTATGAGATTGAAACAAATCCGTTTGTTGTGCTGCTCGTACTGAAAGTGAGGTGATTCCATTTGTGCAGCCTGATATTACAATCCAGACCAATAGAAAGTATCTGTGAGGGTAAAGCTCTGGCGCAGAACTTCGTCTTTCGGATCTGCGCTTCGGGAAATAATGACGACAAATTCGCCCTTCTCTGCTTTCCAGTTGGAATCCTCTTCGGACCAGAAGGACAGCGCGTATTTGTCCAGTGTGATTTGCACCGAGGCAGTATCCCCAACTGCGAGCTGGACTTTGCTGAAAGCCTTGAATTCTTTGATTGGTCTCTGGACGGAGCTTTCGACGTCTTGCACATAAACCTGAACGACTTCGCATCCGTCGTACGGGCCGACATTTGTCACGTCTACGGACATGTGCAATTTGTACTCGGCGGAAGCTTCGAATATGGAAGGAACAGCCAGCCTTGAATACTCGAACTTGGAATAGGACAGACCGTATCCGAAGTAGAACAGTGGCTCCGTTTCGAGCTTCTCGTAGTATCGATATCCGATAAACACTCCCTCTCCGTACAGGATGTCGCGATCAACCTTACCAAATGTCAAGTAGGATGGAGTCTGTGTCAAAGATCGGGGAAACGTCACCGGTACCCTGGCGCCAGGATTCACCAAGCCAAACAAAATGTCCGCAAGGCCATGTCCAGTTTCCTGTCCACCGTACCAAGCATGCAAGAGTGTCCCGGCCTTGTGAACCCAAGGCATCTCGATCGGCATACCGGCTTGCGTTACAACAATCTGAAATGTCAGTCACCCACAGAAATTGCTACAGGTTATGGCCCAACTTACTGTATTGGGATTTGCGTCAAGCGTGGCTGCAATCAGTTCGTCTAGGCGATTGGGCAGTCGTAAAGTCTTCCGATCAGAGCCTTCGTATTCATAATCAATCGAGAGGCCTGTCATTATGATGGGAACATCAACTTTCTTTGCCAGTCCTACGGCCTCGCTAATGGCCTCATCTTCGCAAACCACTTCGAAACCGCCGATGCGGGCGGTCAGCGTCGCGGCGGTGCCAACTGCACGACCGAGCCTCGCGTTCGTGAGCAGAAGTTCCAGTCCGACCGCCTTGTTCGTGATAACGTCGACGTCAGAAAATCTTTCCATGGAAACCCGGTTGAAGACAGGGGTTTCATCTGTTTTGGGGGGGTGGTCAGTCCACAAATCAATCGACTCTTTCCCGTCAATGAATAGTTTCCCTTTCCCAGCCACGGATAGTCCGAAGCGAAAACGACAGGACGCTGGCGAGGTGTAGACTGTTTGGGCCCGGACAAAGAATGTTACAGGGAGCTTGTCATTGAGGCTCTCGGGGATATCGATCATATCCTTGGCCGTTGTCGTCTTGTACACAAGCCTAGCGCTAGGGTGGTCGAGAGGATTTTCCCCAAAGATTTCGACTAGCCATCCACGTTCTGCGGAATCAGGCACCATGAGATTTTTCAGGTACGGACTGAACTTGAATGCTGAAGCCCAGCGTTAGCATTACGGAGCCTGCAAAGGCACTGGACACTCACAGTAAGCCCCAAGCGCCCAGGTGACATTCTCCTTCCCGACCACATCAACAATGGCGTCGTATGGAGTTATCGTGTAGTATGGCTCGACCTCGGAACTCCCGCCACCTCCAAGAGACGGAGTTTTGAAATGGTCTCCTATCAGTGCAAAGCTCTTCTGCTCACTAGGGTTGAGCGGCAAAGTGTTTCGGTCATTCTTCAGCAGGACGACACCATCCGCAGCGAGCCGGCGAATGAGGGCCCGGTTTTCTGGCGTGTTGGCAGCTGAACGGGAGTTCGAGGGCGCTGGTTCGGCCGGTATCACTTTCCTGAGCAGGCTCAAGAGGTTCCGCACAGACTGGTCGACACTGGCCTCCAACACCTTTCGGCTCTGCACGGCCCAGCTCAAGCATCTGCCTCTAAAAACAGTGGGACCGGGCATCTCCAGATCCAGACCAGCGTTGATGGCCTCAGACGTGCTGTAAGTCCCCCACCAGTCACTCATGACTAGGCCATTGAACCCCCATTCCTCGCGAAGGATTTGGGTCAACAAAAGAGGATCCTCGCTTGCGTGGGTGCCATTGATCTTTTGGTAGGCGCTCATCAACGCCCAGGGACTCGTCTTCTGCAACGCCAGCTGGAACGGCAGTAGATGCAACTCGCGGAGAGTGCGCTGGGTCATACAGACGTTGTCTTCGATGGAATCTTTTGACTGGTCATGGGCAGCGAAGTGCTTGATGCAGGTCCCTACGCCATGATCTTGCACACCCAGGACGTACGACGCGCCCAACGTGCCGCTGAGAATGGGGTCCTCTCCGAAAGACTCAAAGCCCCGACCCATGAGGGGCGAGCGCGGCAGACAGACGGTTGGCGCGAGCAGGACGTGCACATTCTTGTTCCGAGCTTCGGCTCCTAACAGGTTGCCGACCTCCTCTATCAGTTTCGTGTCAAACGTTGCACCCATCGAGGTGGCACAGGGGAGGAGGCAACTGGGATTCTACTCCGGCAGTTAGTCTCCATCAGAGCGAGAAGACGGGAGCATACCGAATCAAAAGACCTGGCGCTGCGTACTCCATGCGGACCATCCGCGGTCTGCCATTAGCATCTTCACCATCCAACTGATGGGTAGACCTACCGTGAGCGAAGGGATCCCGAGACGTTCTAGATCGTTCGCGGCAAATGAAGCTTTTCCCGAGAGCAAGCGAACTTTTTCATCCAATGTCATCTGGACGATGAGTCCTTCCACATCGGCCGCGGCGTTAAACGTGGAAGCCATCTTGAGCGGAATTGGCTGTCGTGTCGTTTGACTGCGATCTTCACCTGCACACCACCGGCTGCTTGGTTATGGGCTCTTTTGACCGCCGCAACTGACCTTTTTATTTTGATGATTTCCAAGCTCGTATCGCTAAATGATTTCTCCGATGCTATGTACAGTACCTGCTTTAGCGGGGCCTCCGCAGTCTGCCGACGTTTCCGCAACCCCGCAATTCCTCCATGGAGCGGCCCAGCGCGCGGGCACCAGCATGCCTAGGCCCGTTACTTATGGCGTGCAGAGAGCGGTCTCGCTAACGGAGTCAATCCCACACGCCACCCTGCGCCTTATTTTGTCCGCGGAGCTAGGGTGGAACCCTGTTTAGGCTTTGCGCGTATTGCCATGTGCGACGGAGCCTCACGGCCAAGCCCTCGCGCTTGGGATGAACCACGGCTGGGCAGCCCACTCACGATGGATTTGTCGACACCGGAGTGACGCCGGTGCACACGTGCTTTGCTTTCGACTATGCTGCCCTGGCACCTGCCCAGATGAGCTTTCTCAAAGTTGTTCAAGTCCCAGGTTCGGGAGATTGCACTCCGTGCCAGAGATCGATACACCGAAAGTGGCGAGCAGCAGGGAGACCGGGAGCAACTTTGGCTTCCAATGTCTTCAGTTCAGGTCTGCAGGGCCAACCTCGCATCGTCTTCTTCCCCGGCTTCCCCACCACTTCGGTAATCCCAAATGCGGAGGAGCATCGAGAGAGATAAGAGGAGGTCGCTTAGGAGCTTACTCGGCAATCTATGAACACACAGGGCAGGGGACATAAAACTCGCTCTTGCGCCTCTCTCTATACCCGTCAAATTGCTTGCAACATACCGATCTCTTGTGACTTCGTCAAAATGAGGGCAGCTAGCTTCTTCGGACTTTTGTTGGCTACTACGAACCCGATCGTCGCTCGTGACCCGCTCATCACAAACGCGTTCGCACAAGAAGCTGCCAAGGTTTTGCCGCCTCCTCCTGCTCCAGAGCCGATTCAAATCACAAGAATACCGTTACCTCCGGGAACCTCCAACACCTCGGTGGGAGCTTGTACGGCGCAGATTAACCCTCGACGAACCGGATGTATCAACATAGCTCCGGCTAGTGGCCCAGACGGAAGTGGCAGCGGCACCTTTTTGCCAGATGGCATTCATATCACCGCCTACGCCGTCTTTGTCGGAGCCCCAGCCGCCCCAGATCCAGCTAGTATCTACTCGGGCTCCCAATTGTTGTTGCTCAAAAGCGACGGGACTACATTCTCCAATGGAGACACGTGGAAGTGCGTCACATGTGGAGTATCCGCGGCCAACAAGTTTGGCTCTACCGTGCTGGAACCCTACCCTCAAGCGTTCAGCGACGGAATCAGGGTGCTGAGCGGCACCAACATCGTCGACTGCGGCGTCCATCAGCTCGCTAGCGATGACTGTACTCCAGATAAAGTCCACATCTATCCAGTTCGCGCGAGTGCTACGGCGAACGACACTGGTGTTGGTCCAGGAGCCTCGATCCGCGAGCTCCGGCTCCATCCAGACCAAACCCACATCCTGTTCAGCAGTTTTCTGACAGTCAACGGGCAGCTTTCTGAAGATGGGTTTTTTGGTCGCTTGCATTTCAATGGGACCGGCACGAACGGGTCTGACCCGCGGTACGAAGTCACCAAACTTAACTTGCTTTCCAACCCCTATCTTCCACAGCATCTATCCAACAAAGGTGACCGCCTGATCATTAACAATTCGGCCATTGCGGTCGGCGAGCTTCGTGGATTCACTGGGACGGGCAAGGAGATCACCTACGTTGGCAGCTCGGTCGAATCCTGCAATACTGATCTCTTTGCTGTCAACATCGCTACTGGCGCCGTGCGCCGCATCACCGCCCATCCTGAGTATGCCGATCCTATCGCTGTCTCTCCCGATGACAAGTGGCAGGTTGTTCTAGACACTCGGGGTACGAATCGGCTGATGTTCCTCTCCGGATTGCGTACTGTTCCGCCGCTAGTTGACATGGTCGTTTCTGCTGCCGCCTCCTCTGTCCGAAACAACGGCGCAAGGCGGTTCTTTGAGGCTTGGCTTCTCGACCACGCCGGCGATCGTGGCCTCTACTTTGGTCAAAAGATCAACGCAGCTGGAGATGGTAGTCCGGGTAGCATCAACGATCCCAATTGGAATGCTGGTGCCGACCCACGCTGGTCCCCTGATGGCACCCGCATCGTATACTACCAGATGTTAGCGATTTCACCGACCTGTGGTGGATCCAATCCGCTCCCTTGCGAGAACTCTACGGAGCCCTATGGGTTACAGTCTCGAATCATGGTTGCGCACCTCACGTCTCGCAAGTCTCTCAAAGTCGAATCAGTGCCCGAAGTGCCGGATTATATTCCCTGGGCCATACCATACACGCCAGGCATGACTGTCTATTCTCGCCCAACACTGGATGCGGGCAATTATACTTTATATGGGGACCATGGTGGTTTCGCGAACGTGACTATTGGCCGGACTTCAATCAAAAAGCCTATCACATCTGTCAGCGTGACCTATCACAACTTCTCAAATGATGGCCTCAATATCCTTGTTGGCTCTGAGAGCGTCGTCGCCACCCCTCAGAACGCGACTGCCAGCATCTATGATTGGTATTCGAATTTGACTTCGACGGGCCTGGCAACGGGGACTAAGATGACCAGCCCAGGCGGATTTCATCTGACGATTGACGTGCTCACCAATTTATTTTATGCTACGGGCAATTTGTCAACGACAATCGAAGGGGTTCGGTTTAACCAACCACTTAATTGGGCATGAGGAAGGGCTGCAGTAGATAAAATTACACAGGAGAATACATTCTGTTTGATATACCTTCGTCAAGCATGTCAGGCATGCAGAATCTCGATTTCTTGACCAGCCGTGCCGGATACGTTTCTGACTTTTGGAAGGATGGGAAACTCTCTAAGCTGGCTTGCCCTTATCCCAGTCTCGTTTGACCTGTCGTGATTAGTGTGGGATATTGAAGGAAGTACGAAAATCTTACCCGCCAACCCGAGTGCGTCTATTTCACTGAGTGTGTGGGCCCAGTCGCCGTGGATAGCCACAGCATGGACGTGCTAGTAGACTCGACAGTACCTGAAAGGTGGGCATTGAAAGCCCGCAGCAACGGCAGAACACCTCGCCAAGTCCATGAGTGGACGGACGTGTCACATTCACATCCAGCGCCAGAGGCAGAAACGATTCACTGAATGGCCATCACCAAAGGATCAGGCCAGCTTGTTCTAGATTTGAAGAGAGATCGATGGTGCCTATGTACGAGATTCTTGACCTATGCACTAGATTGATCACTTCAATATTGAGGCTTCTGTACAGTGAAGCGGTACTCCGTTTTCCCGATCAAGACTTTTCTCACGGAGCCCAATTGAAATATGCCTTGGGTCGCTTTCGGTGCTCTCACCACCACATTCACGGTTGCTCCGTGGGCCTGCCATTCAACCTGGAGAGGCCCCCCAAAAGCGGTAACGACGCTGGCGCGTGCTGTTTTCAAGCCCAGCACCAGCCCGCCGTAAGGGTTGATGGACCACTTTTTGTATCCAAATCCGTCCACGCCGTCCGCTCTCCGGAGCCCTGCTACCCACTCTGTAAGTGCATACGTCGGCGCTCCGCCCCAGGGATGGGAGAGGCTGGTATACAAACTAAGCCCGGGATCTCCGGCCGTGTTGACGTATTCCCAACTTGCGCCGGTGGTTGTCTCATTGTTACTGAGCATATGACCCCATAAACTTCGCATTAGCGCTCCAGCGGTCTTGGTGGTGTTGACGGATCGCTGCGAGAGGAGTGCCGTTAGCAAGAAGCCATTGGTGTTGGGTGAGATATTGACGGTAGGGTCGGAGTTGTTGACTTGGGTCGAATCCTTGTAACCAGGACCAAGCAGAAGTGCTGGTAACTTGGAGGTGGACTGTGCGGATTGTGTAGCATTGGCCGTGCCTGATGAGATGCAGAATGAGATACCGGAAATCGAGTAGTTCCCCAGAGAGTTCGGAGATAGAGAATAGGTGCCTAGTTTTGCGTTCCATAAAAGTTTGTTGATTTTCGCAGCTAAAGTGCTGGCCACGGTCGAATACTTGGAAGCAGACATGGTATCATTGATGGCGGCGGCAACATCAGCGAGCGTGTTGAGCGCTTGGACAAAAGCGCAGTTGATTGCAGAACCACCATCAGAAGGCCCTAGAAAGGCTTGAGGGAGCGAGAGCAAGCCAGTAGTGGAGTTGATCTGCTGGATGATCGCCTCAACCTGGAGCTGCCAACTGGGCCAAGTCTGCTTCGCAAATTCGACGTCGTTGCTAATCGAAATATAGTTCGTAAACGAAAGCAGGCCTAGAATTTGGTAGTCTACGACGATGATGCTATAGACATCATAGCCTGCTCGATAACCTCCGCCACCGAGCTCGAATTCTTTGGACGCGATTGCTGGAAGGTAGCCCATTGGTGGAGCGTATGGCAGGAACCCTGTTGGGGTTTGCCAGTCAAGGAACCACTGTAAAGTGCCTTTTGCAACGTCGAAATTGGAGGTACTGGCACCGATCACTAGGGCAGTGTGGTAGAAGTCGCCAAGCCACACAAGTCGATCGCGTTTCGGACCATCGAGGCAAACAGATTCATAGTTTTCGTGCACACCGTAGTCAGTGTATACATCAGTCTTGTTCGCCAATGTGTTGCTATAGAGTTGTGAGCCATTTGCGCTGTCATAAACGACAACGTTCTTGAAGTAGCCAGATTGATCCTGCCATCCACCAAAACCGAACGAACCGCTGGTTGGAATCGGGGTGCCTCCGACGTAGTAACTTGACAGCGAGACATTGAAGATCTGGGTCTCGTTAACGAAGACAACAAGAAACTGGCCCTGATCTAGAACAGTCTTGATCCTGTACCAGGTCTTCTCTTCAACCGTGAACGGCACCTCAAAAGTGTCCAGATAATAGGCACTGAGAGATGTTTGATTGACCAATGAGTAACCGTATCCTAGCACTATGGAGTTAGGCGGCGTCAATGTTGTGTTGGTGTTGACGAAAGTGGTCTCCTCAGGAAGATTGCTGATCAGGTGGAGCTGGATGCCTTCATAAGGTGAAGCGATGGGATATGCCTAGCCGATCTTAGTTTGCTGCCAGCGAGGCCGTCTTTCAGTCACCCTGAATCCTGCCAAATGGACCTGAAGTACTTACCACTCCCCAACCAATCCCTCCTCTCTCAATCTTCGTGTCAAACTCCAATGTGTAATTCTTGAAGAAGGCTCCCTGAACGCTTACTGCTGGTCTCATGCCCCTGACAAATGCTCCATCTTCGTCCACGTCCCAAACCGCTCTCTGGCTACCTTTCTCGATGCACGCCACGGACGCAGCTCTAGCACCAAGCTTCCAGATCTGGTTCAATTCGTCGTTGTCACATTCGAAGGTGCCAGGAATGTCGTCAAGATCATTGATTGGGATCGAAGATTCAAACCCTACAGAGGAGAAAGTGATGCTGCCATTGGTGAGCAGTCGAATAGATTGCCATCTTTGACCCCCTTGAAGCATGTAGGCTTTCAAGGTACCGTTCTTGATCACTTCAAACGTTTCGACTCGATAGGTGTTGGCAAGAGCGACAGAGTATGGGTAGGGACCGTCGGAAAAATTGGCCTTGAGAGCGGGAAATTGCTCTGCGTATTTGACTTCGATCTGGACCTTTCCCGTGACAGATTCAACAACGAAGATGGGATAGCCATTGACCTCGTGTCCAAAGTCCACCGTAGCAATTGGCTGCGATGGTGTCAGTTTGAATTTGTGGAACGGCTTCGAATCTGCCGAAAGGGTAGAGCCTAATGCGAGGCCGACTGGTGTGAAGATTTTGGCACTTTGCAAGTTAGTATTGTACGTCCCGACGCAAGCTTCAGAGACCTCGCACCTTTGACCTGCATCTCGTGCGGTGGCGTGTTGAGCCCGTGTCACAAAACAGGAGCCATGGCAAAGAAGGACGGCTGCGCACAATATTTTTTGCCAAGAAAATGTCATCGTGAAGTCAGCTGGGGACTTTCGACGGCACTCTGATGGAACATCTCGGAAGCTTCGATTGAAATGCTCGCGTAAATGATATAAGTACCATCCAGATCTGGTTTCTTGCAACGATAGCCGTTTCCAGTCAACGAATTTTCGGCGCAAGCCTCTCGCGACACAGGATCACTTCGGTGCTAGATTCCCCGGTGGCGCCGTCATATGTGCACGCGAACTTCAATGCTTTGTAGATCCCTCGGCTCCGCGGAGCAGCAGAAAAAACTAGCTTTTGATTAGTGTGGGGAAGAGGCCTGCGATACCCGGCGTCATGGCGAAAAGACGGAGATCGCTACTGGTTAGCGATGGATTGGGCGCTAGAATGGTAGGGGGGTATTTGGTAGTGCAGCGGTTGAAATGGCTTGAAACCATCTGGGCATGCATCCCTGGCACACCGCTACATTTTGTTCGAGAACCCTGGGCGGCGCTAATTTCTACGTAATTCTGATCTGGAAGCTCCGATACTGTGTTGGAAGGGTGCAAAACCAGGCTCAATGGTTAGGAGGTGCCTTCCTAACCAATTAAGGCGCGCCCGAACGACTGGAAACGTAGCGACTCAAGGCAGCTTCATAATCAAAACACTGCCGCTGTCCGATCGTGGTCCAAGACACCCGTACGTTGCATGTAGATTAATCTTCAGCGCCATGGTGTCTCTTCAAATTTGCCACAATGCAGAGATAGTCATCTACGAATGCTTCATTAATTCAAGCCAGGTGAATATGATCTGGCTCAATTTGCGCCAGTTCACGATGTTCGCATATTCTCATCAGATTAGATCAGTGGAACCAAAGTTTGTGCTCCCACATGGTGCGTGGTATTCAAAAGTTGTCTTGATCTCCTCTTTCGTCTATGTGTATCGAGCATTTGGCGCCATCAGTCCGCCAGTGCAGGCCACCTCGTCCTCTCGGCAAATACCCATAATACACAAAATTAGTCGCCGCTCAACCCCAGTCGCACCCGATCCCTACTCGCGCAACACTGGCGCCTGCACTGGAGTTTGCTGATAGTGGAATGGTCATGTTGGCTACTCGTTTCTTAAGGACTTTCTCATTTGCTGCTATTTCCTCCACTCCTGGAAGTTTATGAGAACAGACTGGGCGAGCCAGGATGTATAGGTGAACAGGTGCCTAAGTCTGCGCGCAGTGGTAGCGGGAAGGCGATATACGCGGGAGGCTAACCCTCGCTCCGAACAGGTCGGGATTGGCTTGAAGCAATGGCAGCGGGTAGGTCCGTCGTAGAAATGAGCTGCGCCGTAGAAGCAGCCGCGGGTCGTTGAACGAACCTGACCAAGGGTGCCGGACATGGTCTGACCGAGGACATCATTGAGCCGTACAAAGAAGAGACTTATTCACTGCATATCCCGCAGTGAAAGGAAAAAGTATTTCGACCTTGATGGTGGTCCGGTGAGAATATCGTTGCTTCGCCACATGTGACATAAAATGTTCCTTTTTTTTGCTTCGTTGCTCTTACCACTTTTTGGGGTTTTTAGATATTCTGTCGCAGGTTGCCATGGAAGAAAGAATCATGAGGCAACTGTACCCCGGCGGGACGTTATTGGCATAAAATGGGTCTCAGAGCTCGTCGCAGGCCCGTGAGAGACTGCGTTTCGATATCTGCCATTCTTGAATACCAGAAAGGCAGCTCGATAGGGCAACACTGGCCAAATCATGGAGACCGCAACGTCGTGGGCCCCAAGAGATTCCGACACATAGATACATACACAAGGACCCCTATCGGCGTCCTCCATTCCAAGGACGCGTGTTGAGTCCGCAACCCTAAATCAGCCGGCCCCACTTTCACACTTACCTCCAATCGCGGTGCTCGTTTTCCGCGGATAAGAAGACTTGCCAAATTTCCCCAACCAAATAGGTCTGAAACGTACTTGTGCTCACGGCGTATCTCTTCCTGGTTGCTTGACAGTATATATATCTTGTAGACTCGAACGATTCTGAACTTACAAATATGTAGGTCTCTAAAAATTCTTTATTCGACAACTAACAGCTGCCACTGTGCTTTGGTCTCTCCTTTTGTCCAGTCCCAGCACTCATTTCATCGTTTTTGTCGGTTCATTCTCATCTGATTTTTCATCATCGTCCTCTGTGGACTTCAGGAGCACTCATAGACAGAATGGCGGTTATCTGCAATCCAGACTGGAAGCATGCAACTTTCTCTTTCTATCGATATGTGCCGTCCCTGGCAGCAGCAGTTATATTCCTTCTTCTGTTCCTGGTGTCGACTATCCTGCATCTTGTTCAGATGTGGAAAACAAAGGCTTGGTTTCTGACGGCATTGGTGCTTGGGTGTCTCTGTAAGTCAAACTCCCCCTCCCAAGAAATCGTGGCTAATATAGAAATCTCAAAACAGTTGAGTTCATTGGATACGCTGCTCGAGCCGGTTCAGCAAGTCAAGAGCCGGGCTGCTGGAGGATGATGCCTTATGTTGTCCAAAGCATGTACATCTTGCTCGGTCCCGCATTATTCGCTGCTTCGATCTACATGATCTTGGGCCGTATCATCCTCTTGACAGGCGGAGCGGTCCATTCAGTGATTCAGCCGCGCTGGCTTACAAAAACATTTGTGTTAGGGGACATGATGTGTTTTGCTTTTCAATCTGGCGGTGAGAACGTTCTTACCCGTGTGGCGGGTGCTTCTAGAGTCACCAATGACTGATTCTCTTCAGGCGGAGGCCTCATGGCCGCAGGACGAAATAGTCAGTCCCTTGCTTCTATCGGCAAAGGCGTGGTTATTGCCGGTCTGATTTTACAACTGCTCTGGTTCATCCTCTTCGTTATCGTCGCCGGCATCTTTCATCGACGAATGAAACGCTCTCCAACTGCGCTGTCTCAACAGCCGGACATCAGATGGGAAAGCTACCTCCACACTCTTTATTTTGTTAGCGCACTCATCATGATTCGCTCTTTATTCCGGGTGATTGAATACATTCAGGGCAACTCAGGGTACCTCCTCTCCAACGAAGCTTTTTTGTATATCTTCGACGCGGTTCCCATGTTCCTTGTTGTCCTCTGGCTGCACTGGAGGCATCCTGGGGAGATTGGGCTTCTGCTCCGAGGGCAGCCGGCTTCGAAAAATGGCTTTAGTCTGATCCGGATCAGGACTCGGGATGCCAAGTATTAACGGGGTTTTGAATGTTGAGCACGCTGGAAATCTACTGTTGGCCTGAAGATTGCATTGGACATTGGCGAAGATGGTGGTAATGAGCAAGTCATTTTGGGTTCACTTTTGTCAGCGAATATGTATCTAGTATCGCGTTGTGTCATTCCTTCTTTAGAATCCGTTCTCCCTGACTTCATGGCAACGCTGATGCCGTGTATTTTTTGCTCCTCTACGCAGTCAAAGGAGATGAGGACCGGTGTACAGTCTGAAATAGCCACTCTACGGAGGTGTGCGAACGAGGGCAACGACACTGGTTCAAATGACGCGGAAGCTGGAGGATGACAAGCAGTTGCCTGGACTCTTAAGGGTGATCATGCATGTCTCCAAAGCCATGGCGTTAGGCAGCAGCAATAACAATCGATCAGTGTCTTAGGTTCCCCGGATATGGAAGGCGAAGAAAAATACGCAGAGATTTTGCAAAAGAAAAGTGCCATTTCGCCACTATCGTGCATATTTCGGAGAAGACATGTGTCTATACGACGAGTACGGAATGGCGGGCCCATGTACTATACGGAGCAGTGCGAACTGTAAACCGCTTCCAATTCCCGACCGTATGGCCGGAGTTCTTCTCCAAGGACAGGGGTCAAAAGAACACGCGTGTTGGGAAGTTCGGCTTGTCCTCCTTTTGGAAATACGCGGAACCAGTCGGCTATGGTTGGCTGGGGGTTGAAAGCCCCTGGCCCTGCTTGGCGCATCGGCCGCTAACTAAGGTGGCACCTCAAGAAAAACTTCACACCCGACATGAGAAGTCTGTGCGCCGAGAAAATTGGGGTTCGGCGGCTTCGCACCCTGTCAGTGAAGTCGGGGCTTTGCTGCATATCTGTCCAGTCTTTCTACGTGGCCAGAACCTCTACCTTCTGACCCTTTATTCGCCACTTAAAGCCTTGCAGTTGAATACGGTGCAACTCCAGACTTCCGCCTCTTACGGCCACAGAACTCCATCGCCTCTCAACAATACGATAGATCAAGTGCAATCGACCTGATGGTTAGAGGTCGAGCAGATAGGGGTGTTGAAAATACCTCAATACGTCGGCCCCACCGCAAGTCACGCAAAGGCTGCAAGCAGTGTAAGCAGCGCCACCAGAAGTGTGACGAGAACCGTCCGACTTGTGTCAATTGCTCTACCACCGACCGCCAGTGTTCCTACCTAGGCCAACTCTTGTCTCCCCAAACGGCGGCGATTCTACAGAGACAGTCTTCTTCGGACCAGTCAACTCCGCCAAGTTCCTTGACAGCTTCGTCACCGGAAGTCGTTGAGCCCGCGATCAGAGTTTTCAATGCAAGCAGCCAGATTGACAACGCGGACTCTCCAATCAATGGACCAGTGGCCCAGGTTTTTGAGCTAGGGCATCTCGTGCTCCTCCATCACCTGGATACCGTCGTCACAAGATCACCTGAACTCTGTCTTATGGTGACTGAGGATGTAGCATCAGAGTTCCAAGAGATGATCTTCAAGTCCGCGGTCGCATCGCCCTATTTGATGGATGAGCTACTTGCTTTCTCTGCCCTCCACCTAAGCACGCTCCAAGCAGATGCCGGGGAAAGGAATCGCTACCAACACCAGGCAAAGCAGCTCCAGACGCGCGCTCTCATGCATTTTAACATTGCCCGTCAGACTGTCGATGACGAGAACTGTACGTCTATATTCTTGTTCTCGTCCTTTCTGGGCATGCATCTCCTATTCGACGCAACGCCTGGGGATATGGACTTCTGCCAGTGCCTGGAAAAATTCGTGCACTTTCTCAACCTTCACCGCGGCGTACGCTCCGTCACCCGGCAGAGCTGGCACGTCATCTCCCAGACAAACATGAAGATGATTCTCAAACCGATTGAGGCCGTCGATTGCCACTATGCTCAGCTCTCAGCGATCAACGATCAGTGCGACCGTTTATCAAGCCTCCTCGCTTCTTCTGGTGATAGTCTTTGCTCAGTATCGTTGAGAGCATGTTGTGCGGCAGTCGACTCACTTAGATGGATATTGACTCAGTACAGCAATCTTCCAAAGCCATATCCCACACACATAGTCCTGGCCTGGCCTCTTCTCATACCCTCGGAGTATGTCGACATGCTACGGCAGCGGCGACCCGAAGCCCTTGTCACCTTGGCCCACTGGGCTGTGCTCTTACATTATGAACGCCATTTCTGGTTATTCCGCGATTCTGGCCGATTTCTCATAGAGTCTATCTCGAGATACCTTGGTGAGTATTGGGATCACTGGATGGCTTGGCCGAATGGTGTCCTGAACGATGTGTGATATATGCATGGATGCACAATGCTCATATCTAAGAGCTCTACTATCGCCGTTTTCTTGTGAAAGTCGGAGGCCAGGCCGCTACGACATGACGTGGCCACACCTTGAGAAACCTATTACCTGGACATATACCCATTTCTTCAGCATATAACTCTCTTTGGTCCGCAGCTTTTGAAATACTATGTATCATCCTTAACATAGTCGAGTTTGGATGAGAGCAAAAAAGGTATCGCTATCCGTGGGTAAAGTACCTCAAAGCGATTCTGGCGTTCACGCCTTCCAGACAAGACGTCAGAAACTTCGACAAATTCGTGTCCTATTCCGGACGAGTATCGGACTCAACTCGAAGCTGGGAGTTGTGTATTCGGTGGCTTTGAGACCGAGTGTCTCCCTCTGCCCTGCACAACCCACGACTTACGGGCGTGAACACGCCTTGAAATGCAGGAAGGACCCATTTAAATTTCTAGCCAGGCCGGTAGAGGCACCCGAGAATTAAGAAGTATGAGCCCTTCCTACCAACGGGTTGAAATGACGCATTCTATGCTGCCATAAGTGCCGCTGGTTTTGACAAAAGCCAGCAACAAATCTTTTTCCGATCGAATTTGCAGGTCAGAGTCCGCGTTTTGCCGTGGTGGAGTCATTCAAAAATCAGCCTCTGATAAGACTTATCGGCACCTGAAATGGAGAATTTTGCTTTTGTGGCTTTCCAGAGTGGGTTTGTAGACTAGTTGAAGATCCGACCGAACTTTCTCGGGTTCCGTCGTTTTTTGTCAGCGTGCCAAGTCGTTTTCTTTGTCAATCTAGTTATGCCTGGCTGTTTTGTCGCTTGCCGTAAGCAGCACAATCTACATATATGGGAATATTCGCGCCCAATATTCGACCATCAAGGGTGAGGGGACTTGCGCGAACGAAATGAAGGTGCCTTCGAAAGATCACACTTTCAAAACTCTCCCTAAAGGCCTGAAGATCCAAGCTACTGCTTACTGGACAGAGAAGCAGCAGAATCACACGAACGCAATCGGTATGAAATATGTCTGACCAAAGAAATAATCTGCACGTGTTGATGATAGTCAGCGATCGCCTTCCACGGCGGTGGATTTGTTGTGGGCTCGAAGGAAATGGTCCCGTTGGAGCAGATCGAAGCTTTAAACAATGCGGGTTTCGTTGTCCTTTTAGCAGACTACCAGCTCTGTCCGCAGATATCATTATTTGATGGTCCAGTTCAGGATGCCAAAGATTTCTACAGCTGGTGCAAAAGTGAATTCGCAACAGCTCTGAAAGAAGATGTTAATATCAATGTCGACCTTCACGGGTAGTCTCAATTGGATACTCGGCAGGAGGTTGCTTGGCTCTCCGTCTGGTGAAATCCATGTTCACCAATATCAGAAGGAACTGCATACGTTCTGCGTCTGTCTGAATTTCTCTAATCATGCCCTCAAGCTCCTCACCACCATTTTGGTGTATTCCCTTTTTTAGAAGATCTCGTTAGCTAAGGGAAAGGAGCATAGAATGGGTCGGTCTTACCAGATCTTAGGGCTGAACAAGATCCCCAGGCCCAGCTCCTTGACGAGTTTCGTACTCAGCTTCTGGCCTCTGCTGAGCTGCATGGATACCCATTTTCTCTGTAGCTGGTTGTCACGCTTGGCGATGCTGACGCTACCACTCTCTAAGAAGGCACTAGATTCACCCTGTTTCTCGCCCACAGCCGCTCTCCCGATGCCGTTGATCCATGTGTCGGGTGGTTGGACAACAGTCCGCATGTTCTGCATTTGGTTCAACACATGAATGGCTGCCCCGCGGCGATTCACAGGCTCAGCCACCGATGGACCTCTGCTCACATTGTCAGCGGTGGTATATGGATGTGGAGCCGTGTGGAATTTTACTTGTCATAGTGACAGTCTTGTTGACTCAACACACATTTCTCACAGGCAGGGAATGCTCCGTTGCATCTTGTCTTCCGTTTTCTGCAATTGGAGCATCCAAAGCCATAGCGCTGCTTGTGATTCCTCTGTTGCTTCCGGGAATTGCGCAAAGATACGGTGGGCTCGGAACGATCGCTGCCCCCTCTGCCGGCATGCTCCAGTCGCCCGGCCATCATGCATAGGCTTCTTAAACTCAGGTGGGCTGAGATCCAAGCTCTGAAGAGAATCAATGGAATCCATCAAATTACCGTGTCGAGATCGGCGTGATTGGATCGAACGGGGAGTTGTGACGTACCTGGGTACCCTCGGAGAACTGCCGTTAGCCGAAGACCCCTCTGCATTGACCCGCACGCTTATTTCGGGCGACGAGGGTGAAATTTCGGGAACTGAGGAGACACTTACGGAGACATGCCGTTCGTGGGGCTCGGCCGGATCCCAGCTATCCTTTATTATTTTCGCAGCGCAGGTCCCTTCAAAGCAGGCACAGGAGCCCAGGCGTCCAGCATGCCTATATAACACATTGGCAAGTTGTATTCTTCCTGTTCCTCCAGTGTTTCCACGGACAGAATAGGAACAAGGCTAACAGTGTTATGCCCTCGAAGTCCTCTTCCATCTGTGGCAAGACAGAACCCCTGAACAACTCACGAATGGAAAACCTTTACCAGAGGCATGGTGGGCAAAATCCCCGGGTCGACCAAATATGAAGCCAATGCTCCTCTGCTCTCTACTACGCCCCGTAGCCAGGGGTTTGACAAGGGCCCAGTGACTATCCTGGAACAACAGATGATTGTGAAAATGTTCGTCAAGCATCTAGCGCATCTGGAGTAAGCCAACACTCGGCTCGATCATTCCCTGTGGTCCCAAGAACATCAGATCTGACTGCATCACAACGGGGTTCGTCGAGTGCGCGAGAGACTTTGCACTGAAACTTTGGCTTACGATCTAGAATTCCCAGGATAGCTCTGTAGACTAGGGTGGATATATACAATGTACAACCAAGAGCGCAGAAGGAGACGCAAAGATGTGTAAATCCTCCCTCAGTAGAGTTTGATCATAGTAATTGAAGGACAAATGAACCAGCCAACTCCATGCTATGAGGTCATGAGTCCATATACTTACATCTTACTTGGTCTGAACACCGCACATGGGATTCTTCAAGCCGCTTCGCCACGCGATCGAAACAACACAAAGCAAGCCCAGGCCCTGGAGCCGAGCCGTGGAGAGATTCCAAGATCACGGCAGACGAGCTAACTCTTTGTCCATCCAAATCTGTCAATAATCTGGTCATGTCTCATGAGCATCCCCCAAACATTACCACAAATAGTATGCGGATCTAGACTCAACCCAGAGTCCAGCGTTCAGGCCTCCTCGACCAAGGCCACTTCATTCTGCTGCTGTCGCCGACCTAGCCTCTCTTTTTCCATGGTCACCGCAGTATGTGACGTGAAATAAGGTGAGACGTCAGGGACCCATAGTGCTATCAAGGTAGCGATGACTCCGAACGGAATGCTCGCGATCCAAGTAATGCGAAAAGCATCAGAGTACCCCCAGCGCATACCAAGAATTCCAGCATCTATCACGGACTGAGAGTAATTGGACCGCGCTGACGAGTCTTGATTCAACAACGCTATGACGAGTCCAGGGATTTCTGACGCCGGAAACCCGAGCGGCTTGACACTCTCCTGGACCCGTGTAGGAATTTCCAATTTGGCTTTGTTGTTAAGGATTGCGGTGAAGATCTGCCGTGAGTTAATGATAGTTACTCCGTACTGATACAGTTGATCTTACCGTCGTCCCTACAGCTCCCCCTAGGAATCTGAAGGTCCCGATCAGTCCCAATGCCAAACCAAGATCACGCTGAGGCACATTAAGTGAGGCTGTTACGTAGCAAACAAGGGTAATCCAGGAGAAAGGTATATTGGCCAGTAATTGAAACGCAATCGTCATTCCCAGTCGATCCGGGGTCGCCAAGGCAAATAAGCCGGCAAACAGGGTCTGAATGGCAATCCCAAACACCAACTGGATGTGGACGTGTTTGATCTTTGCGATGTAGGATCCAATGATAGCTCCCCCAGCTGCTCCTCCGAAACCTCCCGGGATGTTGTACAGGCCTGCCCGTATTGGGTCGCTCGTGAACGTGTCGCTAATCTGGGCTGGAATCAGATCTGTCATGCTGAAGTACACCAGCCCGGTCACAAAGATAATGACCAAGAGCGAAGTGTAGTCTCTTAACTTCTTAAAGAGACGCAAAGGGAAGAGTGGCCTCTTGACTGGGCCATAGAAGTCCCAAAGAAAGGTGAGTGAGAAGACCACAGCACCAAGGATAAGAGGAACCAGAACTTGGACTGACTTCCAAGGAGCACTGACACCGCCCCTGCCCAGGCCGAAGAGTAACAGTGTTAGCCCTGCAGTGTAAAGGACGATGCCCACGTAGTCCAACTCTGCAATTAGTTGCCGACGTGTGATATCCCTCAGGGGTTTCGTTGGTGGGATGTAAAAGATGACTGTGCCAACCAATGAGATGACCCCTGTTATCGCACCGAGGACATACACCCATCTCCAAGTAGCATTTTCCAGAAAGGCGCGAGCAATCAGAGGGCCAAAGGTTGCGAAAGGCAAGATATTCATTTCCGTCCAAGCCAAGCCGAGTGAACGATGTTTGTTAGGGAGAAGCTCGGATATTCCAGGATAGAGAACGAACGTAGTTCCTGGAGCACATGTCAAACCTGGTATCGAATATTTGTCCATGCCCAGCTTTGTTCATACCTGTACCAAACCCGAGCAAGACCATGGCGGCGATTCCCTGGTTGACGCTATATGCAGTGGCTCCCACCAGATGCCCAATAACCAATAGGGCCTGACCGAAAAGAAGAATATATCGTCTGCCGAAGTAGTCGGAGAGCTGACCAGCAATGGCGAAAGACACGCTGCCTGCCAAAGACCATCCGGATGCCATCCAGTTGGCGTTGTTTGTGTTGCCCTGTATCTCTAGTGCGATAGGGCCCTTCAGCGAGATCAGCACAGAACACGACTAGCAGACGAAAAGACCAACCAGGATGGGGAAACAACAAAGAATTGTGAAGGATAGGGCCGGCTGGAAAGTGAAGCCAAGGAAGAAGACGGCCGCCCATGTTGACTTTGTCACCTTTGCTGTGCTGTCAATGTCTTCCAGTGCAGCTCTGTGAGGGTCGCCGTGATCATCGCGAATATGGGGATCAAGACGTTCGTCTTCAACCGCGTTGCGATGCACCACAGTCTCGTAGTGGTATTTCGTACCCTGAGTCCCACTCTTATTGCTGTCCATGATGTTGGCTTTGATAGTGGACTCGGCAGCTGCGACAAGGGAGACCTACCCAACCTATATCTATGTCTATATCAGTGTGGGAGAGCACAGTGTGAAAGTCCGGGGGCGAGCCACCTGCTTGTTGGATCTTTACGCAGTCCATCAGGTAAATGCGTAAACCCGCTTCGTACTTGGCTGGTCGGGGAGATGCCGTTGACCTTATAGCTATCTCCGAGCAGGTCCGGAGAAGTCTCCGCGGGCTACGCCCACGTCACGTGCGCCTTCGTGGATTGCTTAGATCATGGAGAGTCGTCTAACTTCCCCATGGGTCGAACGAGAACGCAACTAAACACTATCCGCCTCCATCCTCTCAGGTTCCGAATATACTAGCCTCGGGCGACGTTCTTGAGACAGTGAGTTCCGGAGCTGTTACTAGTTCTACAGGTGTTGTTTAGTACACTAAGGGGGCAAAAGTTTGAAACCCCCTCGCATTTTCCCCGCCTCCCATTAGACATGCTCTCAGTACAAATCGCCACCAAATCCATGTCTTGAAAGAAATGTATTAAATATATATATCAGAATGCTCCATTTAACTTGCTCTTTCCAACGGTACTAAGATTATCTATAAAATCGTCCATTTACCACTTAGTATACCACCCTTCCTTGTCGATGATAGAATTCACCCGCGAATCCATGCTCATGATTATATTGTCGATTAGCTCTTGAGGTAAGTTATCCCATTCATGGATAATTGCCCTCTGGAGTGCCTCGAGATCCTCCTGTGACCTGCCGTTATCGAGAAGCTCAGGCCAATGCTGAATTAGTCGATTTTTCAGGATTGCCCAGATATTTTCAATTGGGTTGAGATCTAGCGAATACGGGGGCTATTCCAGGAGAGTTATTCCCATGGAATTAAACCATTCCGCGACGATTCCTGCTTTATGGATTAGGGCATTGTCCTACATAAATTCCATGCCGGGTTGCCAACATCGAGGGATTTACTCTTCGATAATAGCTCGATATAAACGAGCAGAGTAGCCCTTTTTCGGTGCCTTATCGTCACGGGTCATAACGACGAGATCCGAGCGTCCCCCAATCCAAATGGCACCCCAGATCATCACAGAGAGATCTCGCCCTTTCAGATGTGGTGTAATCATCTCTTTATCCCATTTCTGCCGCGGGGTTCGAAAGACCCAAGTTGGACGTCTTCCGGAGCCTCTTTCGAGCGAGCATTCATCGCTCCAAATAATATTCTCCCACTCTTCTTTTGTCCAATCTTTTCGAATAGTACACCACTCGAGGCGTTTCCTCGCGTTTTCCGAGGTAAGGAGAGGTCGTTTCATTAATATCCAGTTACTAATATCATATTAAGTAAGAATACGTCGAAAAGTATACCTCGAAAACTAAAGGCTCGTTTCTGCGATAAGTTTAGCGTATGTAATGCGAGGTTTTTTACGGATAATACGTAAAATAGTACGCTCGTCGCGATCCGTATAGATTTTAGGTCGGCTAGAGCGTGGTTGCGACTTGCCCTCGTATCGAATAGAGGTACGTCGGAGGGTCGTTTTCGCGGTTGATGTTGAAATATTGAGGGTCGATCCAATCCGGCTCCAAGAAGCTCCAGATTCTCGAGCGCCCTCAATCTTTCCTCGTTTATATGGAGTTAACTCCTTTCTCAATAAAGTATTAGGGTCAATCGAAGCCAGAGGCCTCCTGGTGGTGGGCATTGACCCGATAGAATAAGTGGTAGAAAATGTATTGAACGCGTAAAACGCGAAAAACGCGTTGGGGGTTTCAAACTTTACAGACCCCACTGTATGTCCCCGGACGACTCACTATTGCACGGGAAGAGAGCTCTGAAGATAGTCACACCTTGCCCACATAGTTTATACTATACTAAAACTCACGTGCGTATACTATATAGGAGGCATAGATAGCGGTATCTAGCCGTCAGTACAATCATCCTCCTTGTTACGAACCGGCCTTCATGCGGCCGCCTGGATCACGGGCAAAGGCAGGTCAGGCGAAGGAGTCAGCCTCGCCGGCAAGGTTGACTAGGGTTACGTGATGAGCCGATTAGGAAAAACACTGTTGCGAGCGCTACACTATTGTAGATATAATAGCTACAACGGTGCAATAACATCCATTACTTAGATAGGAAACTAGGGATAGGTATATAGGACCTGACTCTACCCACTTCTATAGAGACTTTATAGTTGACTTCGTTATCTATCCGACCTCTACCAGTAAAGTACGGATATCTAAACACGACCTCGTCTACTATTGAACTGGGGCTAGGCTATAAGGCAATGGATACAAACGGTACTGCCAGAGGACCTCGTCCCTCACACAATTAACCACCAATCACCCAAATACCTGTACAACACCTGGCATGGTAGGGGTAATCGAGGCAGTCATGGAGGGACTCGATGGCGCTCCTGGGTTGTCGTCCGAGTATCCGTAGTGTTGCTCTCTATGCGTCTGTAGTGGAACTATCGCGAGGTGTCTCCTTGATTGTACAATGTGCTGATTGATTGAATTGTTTTCTATGTGCAGCTCTGCAGTATGAGAAAAGCTCTTATGTCACCCCCCTGGCACCGCGCTTACTCAATCCAGACTACCCCATTACAATAGCATAGTTTATATGCCATCGCGCATCTTCTGGCTTAGTTGTAATCTGTCTGTATAACGCCGTAGGGTAGGTTGTGTATGGTGTGCTTATGGGAAATTAGCTTATACATGACTATAAGGCTATTGCATGATAGACCTCGAGGGTGGGTAGTGAATGAACCATTCGATCACCGGTTTGACTTGATCAGGCTTTCTCAGACTGTCCGGGTCTTGTATTCAACTTTTTGCGTGAATTCGCGTTCCTGGCCGTCTCCGTTGGGCCGCCTTAGAACTCTTGCTCTCAAATGAACCACCATATTCAGACTGAGTCCACCATCGACGATACATCAAACCCATAAACCTTCATCGCGACGGGCTTCTCTGCGCCAAAGTCGATTCTTTCCATCTTCTTTTCAATTGTATCTTTAGACTTCAACAAGGCCTTCGCCACGTCTGACCATTGTAAAGATGACACGTCCGAGCCAGTATAAGGGTATGCCTCTGCAACAACGGAAACTGGCTCCAGCTTGCCTTCTCGTTTCCGGACCACTCCGTCCACAATTGTCATTACAATATCACCTGGGGTTGAATGCATAACGATCGCAGCGACCGGGTCGTGCTCGCTAGCGCAAACCATGCTTGGAGAGAGTGCGTCCAGCACGATAATGTCGGCGAGCTTACCCACCGCAAGACTACCGATCAGGTCACCCATTCCGATGCCTCGTGCGGCTTGAACCGTGCCCAAGGCATACGCCTCCTGTACCGTCTTATAGATCTTGGTGGGCAGCTTGCCGTTAGCGATGAACCTGTCGTTTTCAACTCCGCGGCTGGCCTGAAGGGCGCAACGAATTTCTGCCGGGATGCTCGTCACGCAAAGGTTATGGCAGTCATGCCCAATCGAACACTGAGACTGAATATCCCGATCACGATCAAAGCAAGCTGGTGTGCCCATGCCCATCTGCAATTCAACCGAGGGTGACACAGAGATATGTGCGTTCCGGCGCCTAACCAGCGCGATTTCGTTGGCAGTCAATAGATTCGCATGCGAAAGTATGACATTAGAAGCTAAGAGCCCGTATGATTCCATGACCTCGACGCTAGATCGCCTTCCTGTTATAAGAGCATTAAATCAGTTTTAAAATAAGTCAAGAACAGGAGTACGAGGGAAAATCACTTGCCTAGAGGAGGAGGTGCCATGTGGATGGTGATCTGCTTAATTCCCATGGCCTTGATTCGCTCGAACATGGGAACGACCACCTCTGCAGGGAGGTGCCAGCCATCGAATGCCACAGCCAGTGTGACTCGGCCATTGCCGAACGGCACGTCTCGCGTTAGATCCTCAAGCGCGTCAAGACCCCACGGCGGGACGAAGTCGGGTTGGAATGTCAAAGGTGACCATGACTTCACGCGGCCGTGTAAGCAGTATCCGTAGACAGTCCTCAGGCCAGAAACGACACTTCCGGCGATCGCTGCCTTGGCTACAGCCACGAAACATATAATTTCAAATCAGATCCTGAAACTTTTTGTTTCGCTTCTCTTGGTGGCTTAGGGGAGGGGGTTAAGAAAATCTTGTCATTAAGTAGGAATCAATCAATACGTACGTGCTTCAACCGAATAGTTCACATGCGAATGGTCCACTACGGTCGTTGTGCCTATATCGAAGCACTCCATTGAGCTCGCCAATTGGCCCCAGAAGATGTCGTTGGGCTCAAAATTCGAGCTTTGAAGGATACCTGAACACCCGGCCCGGAGGTCGCGGGTTTAACATTGTCAGAACAAACACTCTACACGAGTGCTTTCTCGCCTCCTAGGGTGTTATGTCCCTCTTACCTGTGGCTATATAGTCCGTGACCAAAGCGTCTGCGTATCTGCCCCGTAGTGGAGTGTTGTACATGTGGCGATGTGTGTCCACGAAACCCGGGGCAATGATCTTATTCTGACAATCGATGACCTCGATGCCAATCGCGGCCGTGATATTGGGTGCAATTTCAACAATTCTGTTGCCGTGGACCAGCAGGTCTGCTTTGACACCAGTGGCGTGATCCCTGGCATCGTGCACGACGACGATGCCGTTCTTCAGCAGGAGCGACGAGCTTGACGGCATTGTGGGACAAAGACGTGCTTCCCCAGGACGCAGAACGTTCTTCGGTAGGCTGTCTACAAGCTTTTACCCTGACCTGCGATGGCGTAACTGCCAACAGGTTATGAAGCACTGGGATCTGGCTTAATATGGCCTTGAAAATTATGGTCGGGTAGCAAGGTCAATAGTGGATCATATTCCGTCTACTCCACATCTCCGAGAGATATTCCGTGATGCAACACGGCCAAAAATGGATAGAGTTCGTTCCAAGATCGTCTAAGCTCAACATCACAGCGGGAGACGGAAAATGTACCCCAAGCATCTCACCGAGCGATCCGCTGCGCCACCTACTCAGCAGCCTCAGGAGTCTTCAGTACCATACAAGCCTCCATAACCATATCTGCTATTGCGCCAAGCCTAGCCTACGACACTAGCTTACAGTACACATAGCAGCAGATACCCTTCGTTACTTTTAGTTAGTCAATCAACCTACAGGTTGCTACAATAACATATCGATGGAGCCAAGGTGTATGATTGGCACTTATTTTGGGCATATACAAGGTCAAAATCTGTACTGTCATCGCAATGGCCACTATAAGCGGGCATCCTCTGATGTCAGAAGGAAAGCCAAGACCTGGGATGTAGAGCTCTAAGCGCACAATCCCCCATCAACATCCCAAACCGCGCCTGTCACAAAACTAGCCTCGTCTGACAGTAAAAACGCGATCGCGGCTGCAATCTCTCTTGCCTCACCATGCCTGTCGAAGCACTGCATTGAGGTGGACATGGGGTGACCCAGCTTCTGTGCTACCGCATCTGTCATTGCTGTAGACACGATGCCTTTTAGAATAAGTAAGTAGGCATTCAAATGGGCTGCGGAGGTTAGATGTCGGGCTTACCGGGGCAAATAACGTTGATTCTGACATCTGAATGTTCCCTTGCTGCAGTTTTGGTCAGTCCGAGTACGGCATGCTTGCTCGCACTGTAGCTGGCCATGCCGGCTGCTCCGATGTGGGCCGTCGCGCTAGCAATATTGACCTAATAGAAAAGTTGTCAGACACTCTTTTAGTTGACGAAGGTAGAGTGATCGAAAGCGATGCTCAGATCCGAGAACATTTTGAATTCGGGTTTCGACGCAGACACAGGGACACAATGAGTACTCACAATACTTCCACCTTTCGAGATTGCCCGAAGTTGCGCTCTCAGACAATAAAACACCCCGGCAGCATTAACATCCATGTTCAAAGCGTATCCTTCATCTGTCTCATCGATGATTCGCTTATCGTCCTTATGCACACCAGCTACATTTGCCGCCCCGTCGAGGCGACCATGATCCGTGACAATCTGTGATATCCAAGCATCAACTGCTTTGCTGCTTCGCACGTCTAATATGGTGCTGGTGTGCTTGCGAGGTCCACTTATGGACAGGGTCTTGATTGCTGCTTCGAGGCCGGCTTCATTTGTGTCCGCTAAAGACAGTATAGCCCCTCGTGATGCAAGTAGTTGAGCTGTAGCGAGACCAATGCCACTTGCGCCACCGGTAATTCCAATCTATATCGAAAGACTCATCGTCAGCCAATATCCTCTCCTTCGTTGCCCGATATGTGTCTGGAGCTCTCCGGTAGACGTGACTTTGGGCTCATGGGTAGGGATCGACACGAGTTCTCTTACCACTTTGCCTTCTAGGGATGCCATATTGTCTTAAGCTCGATCTAACAGAAGAGCCTCAACGTATCCACAGATACATGTCCACTATCTTCAGACAGAGTCTATTTGGAAACAGTATTTCGGCGTCTTTGCTTCGCAGAAGGAATGGAAGAGTCATGCGCTGCCAAACTTCGAATTTGCTCCCGACACGTATCTTGTCGGTTCAGTCCAGGATCGTCCGTAGAAGAACAGCGGCGAACCACATGTTTGTCGTGGAGCTGGAGCTTGCAAAGTCTATAAATATTGGATCGCAAAAGTGCCGAGACCGGTCACGCGGCAGAAAACGTCAATGGTGAATTTATTCCGTGTATTCCGTAGCCCCGAGAAACATTCATCTCCGAAAACCATTTAGCGTCGTCACACGGCAAACTTCGGACAGAGTTCGTTCCAAGTTCGCCGAAAACTTACCACTGCAAATGGCGAAGACGGAAAATGCTCGCACTCGTACATCAGTGCTTGGAAAATTCTCTAAACAATCATTGAAGTTGGTTTGAGAACATGGCTCCGGCTTTGGCACCAAGAAGAGATCCTCTGGCACAAATAAAATGATTTGTCAGCGACAATGGCGTCAAGATCACGTATATGAAGTAAAAGTCTGTATATCATCCAGGTCCGCTCATTTTGAAGACTCATATCTGGATCCTCAACGTGGCTGCTCCGATGATTGAAGCAAACGAGACGGTCGCCATCGTTGGTGCCCTTGGAACCCAAGGTTCTTCCGTAATCAGGGCGCTCAAATTATCGCCAATTACTTCACAGTGGAAAATTCGGGCATTGACCTCCTCGCCGCAATCAGACTCGGCAAGAGCTCTAAGCGAACAGACAAACATCTCTATTGTCTACTGCAACATCAATGACCCGAAGACCATCCGCGAGGCATTCCACGGATGTACACACATATTCGCCAATACCGCGTTTCACGCAGGCACCTTGTTTACCAAAGGCCAGCAGGCAGGCGAGGACCTTGAAAATGCCCAGGGTATGAACCTTGTGCGCGCGGCAGCCGAGACAAAGTCTTTGAAGCATCTGATCTGGAGTACTCTGCCGGATAGCAATGTGACTAGCCAAGGTAAATGGAAAGTACCGCACTTCATGAGCAAACAAGCCGCCAATACGTACATCCTGGGTGGATATCCCGGCTACGATGCAGAGAGGCAACAGCAAGAGCCAGGCTGGGGTAGCTTAAAGGACAAAAGCACACTCATGTCCATTGGTGTGTACGGGAGCAATTTCCGAAACCATTCATACCGGCCCATCAAGAAGGTAAGAGCGCCACTATATGCTTTTAGATACAGTATCAACCTTATACTAACGTTACATTAAAAGCAGGACAACGACGAATATGTGGTCCAGCTCCCATGCCTACCAGATGTGCCTTTTTCAGTTGCTGGCGACGAAAACGAAAATGTGGGAATTCTCGTACGTGCCATCTTCGAACGACCGGAAAAGTCCATGGGCACGTGGATTTCTTGTGAGTCAGAGCAGATCTCCTGCCGAAAATGGGTAGCATGTCTGGACACGGCGGCTAAGTCGCAAGGGATTCAAAAATCAATCAAATTCGAGGAGTGTACTATGCAATCTATCGAAGAAAGATGGGGCATACTAGGCAACGAAATCGGGCAGATGATGGCATACATTAGTGAGGTGAAAGAGCGAGCGTTCGAAAACACCAGTGGTCTCCCGGAAATCAACGCCAGTCAACTTGGGGTTCAGGCAGAGCTGGTACCTGTGAGTCTGTTTTATGAAAAGCTGGATTGCGTGGCACTACTGCGAGAAGTGGATGACGGTGAGAGGCATTTAGGAACGGCAAGTCGGTAATAGAATAGCTTGCAAGGTATCTCGACCAATACATTGTGCCACAATTGAGCTTCACGCCCACAGCTTGGATTGTGTTGTTCAGACGAGATATGCGCGACATATCCGACACACTGTCCAGCCTAGGCCCTGCCTGGTGCTACCGGTACCATTTTCCGGTTTTGCCGTGTCCGCACTCTCTGATGACATGGAATCATGTTTGTCCCTACGGGCATAAATGGGACGCAGGCTCTGGATACGATCCAGCATGATGTTTGTAGAGAAGAAACCCTAAGCTACCAAGTTACGAAGGACGAAAGAACCTCTAGAATGGAATCAAAGCCTCGGTTTATTCTCACACCTCCAAACGTCCACATCACCGGCCACACAATGAGAAAGGTCAAGCAAGAGTGCACAGCTCAACAAAAGAAGAGACAGAACCATACCCCAACTTACGTACGAGCGAAAGGATTGTATACACAACTTCCCGCCCGAGTTGGCTGGCGATGAAGACATGGTGCTCCATCAAGCAGTCTTGGTTAGGGGAAAGCTTACTCTCGTCAACCCCGGCGGAACTGTTTGTCGGATCGTCGACTTTGGACCCAAAAACAATGTCATGATGCACAGAACGCAGAGTCTTGACTATGGAGTCGTGTTGGAGGGCGAAATGCTGATGGAACTGGACGATGGCAGCGTCACACGGATGGTTTGGAACGACCTCGCCGTCCAGCGTGGTACCATGTATGCTTGGAGGAATGCAAGCGATACGCAGTGGGCCAGAATGTCGTTTGTTCTGCAGGAAGCAGCGCCGCTGACCATCAACGGCACGGCTTTCACAGAAGACCTTGGGAAAGGCGCACACGTGAAAACTTGGTAGTTCAGACCGACCTAGTTTCCGTAAGGATGATTGGTTGTCCTCCTGCTCTTCAAGCAGGAGGGCGCTGTCTATATATGTACATGATGCTTATGGGGGTGGGCTCCCTATTGATGTGGCTGGAGCATTCCAGACTGACATCGTGTGGGTCTAGCTATCCGAAAGTTCTGACTATGGCAAGTGAATGCTCTCACATCTATGCTGAACACCAATTCAGAATAGTTCACCATTTCTAGAGATTAAAATGTCTGAATTCCGTGCCTTAGAGGACCGAAGGCCTCTTTTTCAAAATCGCAAATCACGGTCACAAAAGATGCGTACGACCTAGAATCCTTCTCGGTGGACGAGAAGCAATAATCATTTAGCTTGGATGTAGACCACGTTTCTTTCATTTATGCTCTATTTGTTCTCGCGATCCAAAATAAACCTCTTGTATCTGACGCAGCGTCAACTTATGCCTCTGGTATTATTGGCACAGTGAGGTAATTGTGGGCGTCTGGAGCAAAATGGATGCTGTTCGTGCCGCGGAAAACGCTTGGACTCCTTTCGCAAATTTGTCAGTACTTGGACTCCCTATACACTCAACACTCTCACGGGATAGATCTTACCTGTCCACTGGGTGGTTATGCATGAATACATCTGTGTGCTCCGGGTCGCTCGACCCAATTTCCAAGACAAGACGACCACCTTTGCCGACCACTACATTTGTAGGAATGATTTCAATGTCTACCTCGTATATCTGGTTTGGAATGACAGGCTGCACATCGGAAGACAAATAACTACGATATGGCATCCAGGGTCGATGGTGTGGGTGACTGGAATCAACCTTGCGATGGCTGACTCTCAAATGGCCGTTTGTCACGGGGATCGGTTGCCCTGTGGTGCCCGTGTAGAGCACCTGCTCGTTATCTTTTGTAAAATGTCGGAGAGCCACAAAGATATCAATATCGGACGGACAAGGGTTTTGAACCACCCCGGCGACGGACAGTCGTAGATGAAGCACCATATGACCGGTAATCTCCAGCTCACGAGTGAGTGGTGCGGTACTGAAAGAGATAGAATGTCCCACTCCGGGCGAAATCAGTGCGTCGTAGCTTATTTTGCTGATCTTCGTCGATGGCTGCTCGAACGACAGTTTCCGATCAGCCGTGAGGTAAAGTTTGGTGTACTGTGTCCTTGCAATGGGCCACTCAAGTTCTGCTCGGCGAGAGAAACTGGCTGCTTCTGCGGTGATGTCGTTGAAGCCGGGATTGCCTTTACGCAAGAGCAGGCTTACAGGAGGTAATTTGCCCTTCTGTGACCAGCCGTCCGGATCCTTGTCGTGGAGAAAGGCATCCAGAAAGCTCCGCTGGACTTCGACCTCTTCTGGGAAGAAAAAAGGCAGATCGTGGCGGCCGTTGATGAACCGGAGATACTTGAGTTCTGAAGCGGCATGCGTGTAGGCGAAGATGTTTCCACGGAGGTGGAGTCCTGTGCCACCAAGATTGGCGACACTAAGCAACGGCACGGTAATATCATCATAATTTATGTTCATCCTAGCGAATATCGGGTCGTCAGCGTAAAGTACCTTAATGAATTCCTCAGGTGTATTGACTATGGTGCGTGACAGCTCTTCTTCGGACAGATCACCTTCAATGGTATCCGGGCCCCATTCTCGACTGGCTTTTCCTGGTCGCCCATACTGATTCGCCTTGACCTGGCGTGCCCACCAAACGTCGAAGAAGTGGTTGTTCAGTATGCCGCCGTGACGGACGAAGTCGCGATACAGGTCTGAAAAGCCTTCCCATGGGATAATGGCAGCCAGCCCCTTCGGCTTCTGAGCTGCCGCATACCATTGAGTCGCCGCGTAATAGCTAATTCCGAGAAGACCAATTTTCCCCGTAGACCAAGATTGCTCGCTGGCCCACTCTATGACTCGAGGAAATGCATGTAGAATGCCCGGAGAGAAGACCTCGAGGACTCCGGGACTCTGACCACACCCGATTTCGTCAACTCGGATGACGATATAGTCGTGAGATGTCCAGTACGAGGGCGTAGGAAGTTCAAAAGCGGAGTGATCCGATTTCTGTCCTTCAGGGATTTGAGCATAACTTGCAGGATGAAATCTGGGGTATGTCAGTCACCATAGAAGGGGAACGAATGGTTTGCGAATCTGGACTCACTGATGGTAGTGAACGTCTTTGCCGTATGGGCCGTAAGTTACAATGACTGGACATCTATGGCCGGTGCGTATGATTGCTGGCAAGAAGACATTGCATCGAACCACGCCTCCGTCTTGTAATGGGACAGAGACGTTTCGCTCAATGATGTAAGGATATGTGCCCTCTTCTACGGTGTAAATATCGCGTATCGGGAGCGGCATAATGGACGACACACTCGGTTTCTCCTCCACGGGATGCGAAATCAGGTCCAGCGTCGTGTTTTCAGGCTAGGTATGTAGTTATGTAGGGAAGAAACCAAGACACTCGGAAAACCGCTGCCAACCTGACTCTCTCGACAACCTAGGTTATGAGGTATTGAACATTCAAACCCTCGAGGTGAGTAGTTTTATATGGTCAACCATTGACAAAGGTCCTCAATTCTCCGCCTCGACATATGAACAATATTCCGAATGAAGCGTGAGATTACAAAGGCTGGGATCTGCACCTCTGTGGGTTCTAAAAAGACCGTTCTCCGGAAGGCATAGCGTGGCCTTGCGTGGCCGAGGGTTAGAGGTACATTCCACCGAAGCTGCCAACGAGTACGAGTTCGCTCGTGGTGCATGCAGTGTGCGCAGCCGTCTCCGATATTGTGATAAGATTGACACACTAGCACCTTGTTAGTATGCGCGGAAAAAGGATTTGGGAACAAGCCCATGAAGATGGCACATCAGGAGAAATCTACGCCTCTCCGTGTGGCGGTTGTGGCCTGGCCAAACATCACGGAAAATACGCCAAGAGCACGGAAAAAAAATTTCCGCTGTTTGAAGGTCTAGATTATTGTCAAAGTCTCACTAGATCTTTTGCCCGTGTGGAGGGTCGTGGAGTAATGGGGACAGGATCGCAAAATGCTCCTACGGGTAGATTATATATGAATAGCCTCAGGGGTCTTCGGGATGGGACTCTTACTGCGCCTACTGTAATCACACCTGTGTTCGCCCTTGTATCGCCACTTGACCATGACCACCTTCTCCGAGAAGAACAACTTCGCCCACGGACGCGAGATGTCCAGGGCAGATCCTGGGGTCGAAGAGCGAGAGCTCGCCATTGACGACTCGGTGGAGAAAGCTGATGCCACGTATTTGTACAAAGGTACCATTGCCAGCACGTCGGTGACAAGGTGATTTTGCTGACCTAGAATAGAAAACACCAAGGGAGAGGTGATTGAGAAATATCTTGTCCCATGTCCGACCGCCGACCCAGCCGACCCCTTGGTAAGCTACATTGACATATGGATCAAGTCTAAGTCTTGTTGTTGACGAGTTATAAGGTCTGGAGCCAGTGGCGAAAGCATCTTGCCATGATATCGACATGCTGCTTTGTCTTCATGTCACAATTCTCTAATGGCAGCATTACACCGCTCATAGTGCCAATCATTATCGACTTTAAGATCGGTGTGGAGCAGGCTACGCGTCTTATCACTCTCAACATCTTGTTTACCGGCGTTGGCGTACGTTGAAATATTTCATGGTTCAGGTGACGATACTAATTGTCTGCCCAGAACTTCTTCTGGATTCCCCTCGCCCAGAAATTTGGGAGAAGGCCGACCTTTATTGCTTGCATCCTTCTCTTCTTTGGCTCTTGTATGTCCTTACTATTGATCACCAATTCTTGTGCGTAGAAGGTTGCTGACCTTGGGCAGCTGTCTGGTGTGCCGTGGCCACAAGCTATCCGTCACTGTTGGGCGGCCGTATTATCAGTGGATTCGCAGCAGCAGCTTGCGAGACGCTTGGAGTAGCAATTGTGAGTGACGCGCTCCTATCGAATCAATGGTTGACTTAGATTCTAACCCCTACAAGGCATCGGACCTCTACTTTCTCCATGAGCGTGGGTCTATGGTTAGCCTCTACGCGTGAGTCTCTTCTCCTTTCCCGGTTGAGGGCTTCCATGTTGATATAAGCGTAAATACAGCTTCATGCAAGGCGCCGGACCCGCCCTTGGGTCAGTGTTTGGAGGCCTCGTGGTCAACGCGTCGAACAATTGGCGCTGGACAATGTGGTTGAACGCTATTCCGAGTGGAGTTTGCGTGCTTTTTGTGATCTTTCTCATCCCCGAAACAAACTTCCGTCGTTCCGTAGAGGCCGCCAAGGCGGGCATGATTGTTACGCAGTTCGCAGAGCTCCGGCGTACTCTGAAATTGCGTAACAGGCAGGCCCTTGGCCTGACGGGCTGGTACGATGGGTACGCATTCCATGGCTCGCATTTCAGCAACCGGCACATTTGCTAACAGAAGCAGAGAAACTTCCCTGTGGACCTTTTTTATCCGGCCAATCCTTCTCCTACCTCTTCCGGCCGTGATGTATGCTTCTCTCACCTACGGCGTCACTCTGGGGTGGTGTGTCATTCAAGCTACGGCCAATGCAACGGCATTTCCTGAACTCTACAATTCATCTGCCATAGGTGTCGGTAACATCAACATTGGAGTTTGTTACCCCCAGCATGTTTCTTGAGTAACTCTCATTGTAGCTGACATCTTATCCAGGCTTTCATTGGCGGAATTCTGGGCTGCTTCTTTGGTGGCCCATGTAGTGATTGGATCGTGCGCTGGCTCTCCATACGCAACAAAGGGCAATTTGAGCCCGAGTACCGACTATGGTGCATGATTGGGCCCTTTATCTTTGGTCCGATCGGCCTCATGCTGTGGGGCGGCGCATTAGGCAATCAGTTGAGCCTATACACGGCAATTGCAGGTACCGGAATCACTTATGCAGTTGTCTGTGCTGTCGCCACGATCGGCATCACCTACATGGTTGATAGCTACAAGCCGCTGAGCGCCGACACCATTACCGTGCTACAGATTTTCAGAGGTATATTTGCCTTTGCAGTCTCCTTCACAGTCACTCCATGGACCTTGAACTCCGGCTATATCAAGATGTCTGGATACATGACACTTATTGAAGGAGGGTTATTTTTGGCAACCATTCCTTTGTATCGATACGGAGCTCGAATCAGGCAATGGACCATCAAGAAGTTCAACCTCTACTGAGCACCACACAAGCACAGGAGCTCGGACGTCTTTAGGAAGCTAAGCTGTGGCAACGATTTTATTGTTATTCGCAGTGGTCGCGCGGAGGCGACAGGCACGAAACCGGTTTAAAGGTACCAGGAGGGGATTGTAAAGGATCATCATGCAGAAGGGAGATTATATACATCGGCGAGCCTGGAAAAATCAAGTGTATTCAATATTCTGTCGTGGTTTCATTGATTTTACCATGCTTCAACATAGCTATACTACGAAAGCCAGTCATTGCTTAGGACTACGATACTAGTTTCCTGGGGCACTTGTTATTCGCGGAACGGTCAAGATTAGCATACTGAGCTTTAAGACTCTCAGCCCACATCTTCGCGAGTGTCGTGTTCGAGGCTAACTCAATCAAATTATGAGCTACGCGCATTTACCGGTTAGCCACAATTGTCACAATTGCGCATTTTTCGTATCCGTCATCTGCATTGGTCGGGAGGCTGTGCTCGCCAGTCACGAAACAGGCCGAAGATGACATTTACAAACCTCAAAGTATTCGTACAGTGACTACTAAGAATTGAAAGACCGTTCAAAATGAAGGCTGCACGCTTTCACGGCGTAAAAGACATTCGCATTGAGCAGATCGCAATTCCTACAACGACCTCGGGCCACGCCCTTATCGATGTCGAGTGGTGTGGCCTATGTGGCACAGATCTTCATGAGTATCCCAACGACCTCTTTTTGATACCTCCCACAGGAAAACACCATGCTTTGATAGGCGAGCATATGCCCGTCGTCATGGGATATGAGTTTTGAGTTTTGCGGCCGTATCCGCCAACTGACGGATGGCTACCGCGGTACCTTGGCTGTCGGAAAACTTGTCATGGTTAATCCAGAGATCTCCTGTGGCTCTTGCAATACCTTCAAGAACATTTCAACACACTTCTGCCCGAACCTAGGATTTCTCGGTTTGACTGGCCAAGCAGAGGGTCTATCTGAGACGGCAGCCGTTGATGTTGACCGGTGCTACGCTCTTCCCGAAGATGCCGATTTGGGCTTGGCTGCACTGCTTGAACCATTGTCAGTCGCCAGACATGCAGTGCGCAACTCTGGCCTTACAGATTTTTCCAAACTCTGAGTGCTGATAGTTGGGGGTGGGCCGATTGGCCAGGCCGAGGCACTGACTGAAGATCAAGGGCGCTCTGCAGGTAATTGTCTCGGAGCCGACTGATATGAGACGAGTGCAGATCAAGAACATGGCGGACGCTGTGATTGACCCCAGGACGCAGGATGTCGTTGCTGAATGTCAGAACCTAACAAATGGGTCTGGAATAGATCTGGTAATTGACTGTGCCGGCGCGGTCCCCGCTATGAATGCTGCATTTGATGTCCTGACGATCAGAGGGATTTATGTCAACGTTGCAGTGGCATGGCAGTCTCCGGTAAGTAATGCTTGAAAAATTCCATGGACAGGGCTCACAATCATATAGCCTATTATCCCAATTACGCCATTTATGCTCAAGGAGATTACCCTCACAGGAAAAGTAACATATGAGGACGAGGATTTCGCTGCCGTCATCCACGACTTTGTACAGGTTGGGCGTCGAGAGCGAAGTTTTCAGTAGAAACTGACTCTTGATCACAGGCAGCTTCGAGAATCTTGATTTGCTGGTGACAGCGCGGATCGGACTGGATGAGGCCATAAATAGCGGCTTCGAGCAACTCATCCACGATAAAGACAGATGTGTCAAGATTCTGGTGACACCCAGACCGGATCTGCTTGCAAAGTCTCGAAAAGATCCACGATCATTTCCATGAATGGACCTTGAGGAACTGATACTTCCCGTGGCGTTTGGAAGCCCTACCCGGATTGTCATGCAAAATTACAAACGGTATTTCTTACGGACCGACAAGTTGTGAACAGACTTGATCGGTCAAGTATTATGTGCCGTCAGCGACACCGAGCCATGGGGATAGGCTCATAGACTCATAGTCCCATCCTTCGATATCCATGAATTCAAGGTCAAAGTCAGACTGCATGACATCAGTCGTGCTGCTGCCTACCATGTCTCCCAGGCTGTTTAGAGCGAACGATGGCGAGAACATGTCAATACCAGGTCCGCTGGGCGGAAGGAGATTCCATTGCTGAGATTGCATCAGGTCAGGAAGACCATTCCGCCGGACAGCTGATTGCGCAGGAACGACGGGAAGGACTCTCTGCTGGGAGGCTTCAATCGGGCCTAGGATAATCAGTTCCAAGTCTATTCAGGCCGTTTGAGAATATCTTACCATCGAAATTATCGCCAATAGATCCACTATTGGGGTCATTCGGTTCGCCTGCACTTTGCTTGATTCCAAGGTCGGTGGTCTCCTGTCCAGGGTCTGCAAAACTGCTCGATCCTTTCTGGAGGATGCCCAAGAATGCAAGAATTGATACCCTCGCGTACAAAGCTTCAATCTTGAAACCTGTGAGTCCACGAACATCAGTGTACTTGGGTTCGTTGTCGAGAGCGGGTGGGTTTTTTTTGTGTATGTTGTACAAGCAATTGACGTGGACGGTCTTGGTCACAAACAAGTCAGCACAATCATGGTCAAGAATCAGAGCAGAAGTACATTTACCAGCAATGCCGCAAACTTCCAGTACTCAGCCATGCCGTGTATCATGCGGATATTTGTTCGAACATTTGCTTGTGCTTGATGTCGGAGGGCAAGATTTGAGCACCACATGAAGGGCATCAATATCGCACAACCGCCATAAGCCGCGTAGGCTATAAATGTCGGCATCGCACTTATCTTCGCGGTTGAGGCTAGAGCCGCTCTGATTAGAGCGGAGACAGTACAAGCGTGCTCATATGCGACTTGGGCAGAGGATTGTCTGGTCAATGACCACGCGTCATCGCCTGCAGTCCAGCAAAATAACGGCACAATCGATGCATGAAGTACACAAAGGGTTTGATGATAGACCAGATTCGTAAGCAAGAGAAGAGGGAGAGCTGCACCAGGCACGGCGGTGAGAGATTCCGGCTCGAGTTTAAGGATCGTGGGTAGATTCCGCCACCAGAGCGAGACCTTATCGTGCAAGGCGTGGATAGCCGTCACCCTGCCAGCAGAGAGGCTCTTCTCCGGAGTCTTGATTAGATTAACTGCTTGTGACCTGTTGCGATATGAGTGACGACCGGCAACAGTTATCGGAATGCTACGGCGGCTTACCAGAGTGTCATGATTTTGATCAATTCCGCAAAACCTGATGCAGAACCTTCGGTGGAGGCTAGGGTCGCTGTGGGTAATGTCAACGTACCGAGGCTGAAGTCATCCTCCGACCATGGTAAAGGCAAGCTCATCAGATCGCTAACTGTGTCAAAAATGCCGATACTTTCAGTGCTATGGCAATGCATGATGTACCATGACCAGAAACGACGACGCTGGACTTCTGCCTCGAAAGTTTGGATCTTCTGTTGCTGGGTATTTCCGAAACCGAGAATGCCAAGCAAGTGAAACGCATTGGCTGAAATATTGTGAGCAAGTGGGAAACTCCTCCGCCTGCCAGTTCTTACCTTTGTATAGCGAGCTGACTTTCCATGACCCTTGACTATGCCAGAAAAGTGTCAGATTCAGGAAGGTCACGACGAGATCTTTGCCGAAAGTCTCAATATCCTGGAACGCAAGCTTTCCAGCCTGCTGAGCCCATTCGGTCATGAAGCCGCCCGTCTTGAGTGTCGCAGACCCATTGCTATCCTTGTAGAAACTGTGATCACACGCTCAGTGGCGGATCTCTTTGCGATGATTTCTGACACGTACTTTGCTCCCCAGGCACAGACGCTAAGGAGAATATGAGAAATTACTGTTCCGTTTCGAACGGATTCCCGGAAGTGGGTCTGGTGTAGCAGCAGCGCTGCATTGCAGACATTTTCGAAGTAAATCTCTATCAGTTCTGATATTAGTGGTCTCGGGATCCCTAGGTAGATACCTTGACCAATGGCATTTATATGTGTTGGTGTGTTATTGTGCGTAACAGCTGGCTGGTTGGTCTCACCGGTATAAGGATCTGAATTTAGGGTCATTTGCCGTATAATTACGCTGCTTCGTGGCACGATGTCGCGGGCCTCATAGCTGCAACTGTGCCTAAGTCGCACACAACGTTTACATATTGGCTTCTCGCCCGTACAGCGTATCTGGTACCACGGTCAATCAGTGGTCGAGGTACCTGTCGCAAGGCCGCCTGACTTTACCTTCTGGAGTTTACAGGTGCTGCAAGCACTCCTCGGGCGCCCAGACATGTCGGATAGACTGCTGTGAGGACTTGATGGCTTCGTAGACAGAATCGGCCCTCGTGCCACTTTCTAGAGTACCCTTACAGATTGACCCGTGGTATAAGGCAGTGGGATCCCGCACCGTTCTCAGAACGACTACCGGCGGAGAGGCATAGGGAAGGTGAGAGAAGAAAGGCTCCGCAACGCCCCAGATTCTATTTCGTCGGCTAGGTTCCCCAGACCCAGCCTCAAAATTCTCTAGCTTGCGGGGTAGAACACGGAAAATACGGAAAATGAACGGAAAATCCATCGCATTTTCTGTGGCTTGTGGGGTAGAGCGCGAAAAATCGGAAAATCGTCCACCGCTTTCGCTCACCGCAAGGCCGACCAGAGTGAGCCTGCCATCAACCACACCCCTTGAGCAATATGGCGAGCAAAGCTGACGGCGATCTATTCCCCACTCTCCACAGGTGATGACAATTATCATCACCCCGACCCGAAACTCCACGGGTGTACCATCCTGTCTCGTCCTTGCATTCGACCAAGGATGGTGAAGACTCGAGAGGCAATCACGTGGACTACGCATTCACCACAGAGTGACTCATTCATTGCGTCGTGAAAAGCCATCCCAAAACCCAAGATGGGTATTGCCGAATCTTGTAGGGTATTTGAGTCCGGCGCCAATCATCCTGTCCACTGGACCACAAAGAAACCTGGTCAGTGTTCGGCAAAAATGACAACTACGATCAGGTTACTTACGGTTGATATGTGCTAGCCAGATAAGTGCTATTCTGACATAGCGTGGAATCTGCTGCCCAAGTCCAGCACACAGAAGCAGTACTGGAAGAATTTCCGTATGACCAATGTTGTAAAGAGCCGCTCCTGTGGCAGGGTCTGAGAAATACCCAACCATGCTCAGATCCGGCACAAGTATTGCACAGGCGAAGAACCACCATGATCCCCCGGCCCTTCGATAAGCCCAGATAGTTGCCGCGCTGATGGCTGCTCCTTCCCATCGGAGAAGCCTCCCTGGCCATGCCATCACCGGGCCAGCTTTCGAGTTGTCTGCCATGGTCTCCGTTGCGAGGGTCGGCGCTCACACTCTCATGTAGATATATCTGATTCCCAGTAGATGAAGATGTTTAGGCGTACAGATGCGGCATATGAGGAGGACTTTTATTCATGACCGTGGACGCAACCGCTTTATCAGGGAATACAGGATAGATCGAGAAGCTGAAGGCAATGGCCCCACCGTATCCCGAATATGCCGTGTGAGCACTAGAATTTTCAGTAGGCCAAACGTTCCGAGGTCTAAACTCTGAACTCTACTTTCAGGAACGCGGAGATTGGTCTGCACTCACACTCCGGGCCATTGCCTAGGATTTCCGGACTCATTTACACCAACATGATGGGAAATCGCTGCGACTACATGAGAGTATATAGCTTTTCATCTGAGAGACGGGATGTATGTCGAATCACACTGTATACATCTAAGATCTTGCGGATTGCTTAGTTCCAGCCAGTCTGTTGCAGTAACGGTAGAGTTGACATTACGATCCCATTACATACCCCAGCACCGCGTGTACCCAGACCACAACCGACGCTTGACAATGTCATACTTTGAGATAGCGGAGAGCGACATCGGACCGTTAAATGATAAAGTCACCGTTATTACAGGTGAGCACACCTAGCAGCATAGCCTTGGCTCACAGCACTGACAAGGTACAGGGGCATCTTCTGGAATCGGTCTGGCGACAGTACAACTTTTCTTGTCTAAAGGGGCCATAGTGTATGGGGCAGACCTACAACCGCCCAGATCGACCATCACCGACCCTAAATTCACCTTTATTTCGCTTGATGTAACATCCTGGCCGGAATTATGCGCATTGTTTCAGAAGGCCCACGCCGAGCAAGGCCGTATCGACGTTCTGTACGCAAATGCCGGCATATACTCACGCGAGAACTACCTGAGCGTGCGAAAAGGCAGCGACGGCAAACTCGAGGAGCCTTCTAAACTCACCTTCCAAGTCAATCTTGACGCACTTGCGAATCAGGTGGCGCTCGCGGGCCATTACATGACGACCCAGCAAACGCCTAGAGGCGGAAGTATCACTCTCACAGCCTCAAGCACCTCCTACCAACGCTTCGACGCCCCAGACTATGTTGCTGCGAAGCACGGCGTGATCGGTCTGATGCGAGGCACAAGTGTACATGCCAAGAACAACAACCTTCCCATCAGAATCAATGCTGTGGCACCCAGTTGGACGCGAACGGGTCTCGTGCCGGTCTCGCAGACGCAATTCGAAAAGCTCGGCATCATTAGCCAGCCACCTGAGGCGGTGGCCCGTAGCGTGGCATTGCTGGCCACCGATGAGACTCGGTCCTGTCAATGCATATATAGCCGTGGTGGAGAATATGTCGAGATGGAAGAGCCGATGCATGCCACAATGTTAAAACAGTTCCGATTCACAGGGCTGGCAGAGGAAGATGAGAGGGAACAAGTCATTGATATCATCTTTAGTTCTCGAAAGGAGTCGGAGATATAGTAAGGCGCCAGTAGGAATGGCAAAGGAGAGGTAATACTAAATGAGCTTTGCGGACATAAAGAATCCCCCTTGTCCGCAGTTACCGCTCCATACTCGGTAATTTCGCCTGTAGCGACCTATCCAAGAGGACCCTAGAATTATATAGGATACCTCAAAAGCTGACCAATAGGGCCGTTGGCTTTTGCTAAGTTTCTGGTAGAGTACCTAGTAGAGTACTGTCACAACTGCTCTTACGTTGTCCGTGAGGGACGACTTCAGAGGCGGGTGGTGTAAGTATTGAACTGAGAGGGACAGGGCCAAGTTTAGTGAGCAAGGTCTGAAGTGTAATGTCAAGCAATTAGCATGAGTTGGCTACGAGGAGAGGTAGCTATCTAGTTGGGTGCATCAGCGATGCCTATATACTTGTTCCCAGTTTCCTTATGCGGTAATATAGAATGGTATGTTGGTATGTTGGTATGGCTCATGCCACAATGCCAACATGCCATTCATCCTTTCTTGGCCTAGCGCGTCACGTGGCACCACGTAACCCTATTTCCTGTCTTCCTCGAGCCAGGACCCGCCTAACCTTCCCAGCCCGGCGGCCCTGACCTAGTCGCATAAGGCTAACTATAACACTTTCCCCTCTCTAACCTATTCGTTATCCACAACGTACTTAAGGTAGGTCGCGCCCACCTCTCGTAGTTATTCTTCCCTTCCTTATGGCTAACTATATAGGCTATCCTTCCTAAGTCCAAGACTCGTCGCTCCTCGAAACCTCTTAGAACAAAAAGAGAGCGTAATAACGAAATTGCCGACGCTCTTTCCTTCGATCTCGAGAATATCGCGATAGTTACCTACACTAAGTACGTAAACCATAGGGTTATCTATTATTACGATCGGGAGTAGTCGGTAAAGTATACTAAATATCTACGACACTAGCGTAGGTGTAATAGAACGTTTTCCCTAAAAGAGTTTCGTAAAGTAAGGGAGTAAAAGAAATAATTAGTGGCGAAATCTCGATCTAAGCGGAAAGAGATTACCCGGCTCCAGCGCCTTCTTACTAAGGCCATAGAGGAGGACTCCTAGTTATAAGACGCCCTTTCGAGGCTAGAGGATATTTCTAGTCGTATATTAAAAAGAGAGATATAGGCGTTAGGCGTCTTTAATAGTCTACCGACGAACGAGGAAATTATTCTATTAGACCCTAACTTCGTCTAGGCCGAAGCTCCGCGCGTCGCGTAGGTTAACTAGTCCTCTATATTACCTAATAAAACCACTCTAGGTAGTCCTACTTAGTATACTTAGTGCCGAGCGCACTGATTATACTGAGCGTAACTAAGTAGTTACGTAACTCTCTACCTTAGCCTCTATAAGGCTGATAATAGCTTCCTTCCGGTAAGGTTACCCCGTTAGGCGGCCGTAT
>JANSVK010000137.1:0-96899 GCA_030068005.1 Cladophialophora exuberans
ATCAGTACTACATGGCCAACTTGGTCAAGTATGGACTTGATCCGGAGGCTGAGAAGAAGAAGGCCATCAAGGACTATGAAACGCCAACAGAGGCACCGGATTGCAGGTCTGGGTAAAGTGCACGGCGTCGTGGAAGGCAGTGATGGGGATGAGAAGGGGGTGGTGGTCCACGCGAAGGGGGATGGGCTTTGGGTCAGTGCGAAGGTGAAGCGGAGGAAGGAGAATTTGTGAGAGGAGAGGTTTGTATTATAATGATACACCGTACTCAAAACATAATCCGAGGTATTCCTCCGGAGTTTCTGCATGACCCAACGAAAACAAATTCCATGCGTGTGGGTAACAGTTCTGGACTTCGTTTGCTTGTCCAGTCCGCAAAACACAAAGATGAAAAGCAGGTACAACCAAGCAGGACCTCGTGTATCTATCCAAATCCATACCCAGGGACTGACAACTGATGGCACGCCCAAAGAAAACTCCTTGTACTTCAAACCGACCATAATCAAGCGTAGCAGCTGATGGCTGATACCGTCGGGCGAGGACGTCGTGTGCTTGTCCATGGAACTTTCGCAACTGAAAAACAACTCCACCAAAGACGACCCCGTGCACTTTACCCAGACCTGCAATCCGGTGCCTCTGTTGGCGTTTCATAGTCCTTGATGGCCTTCTTCTTCTCAGCCTCCGGATCAAGTCCATACTTGACCAAGTTGGCCATGTAGTACTGATACTCGTCCTCTCCTTGGGGGAAAAACTGCCCACATTTTCCGAACAAGCCGGTAGCTCGAAACTCCCAGGCCTCCTGCATCATGGCATTGCGCCAGATTACGTCCGGGTGACGGTTCCCATAGAAGTGGTCGGCGAAGTCGAAGTCGTAGTTCCAGTGGGCCCAGTAATCCTGGTTTTGAGCCTGCAGCCAGATGGTAGTGAATGTAGGATATTCATAGCCCGTGTCCGGGTTGATGACGTACGGGTAGTGCGAGGTGAAAGGGTCGTCGACCTGGACCCAGCGACTGCAGCAGCGTGGGATGTCGATCCATGTGTGATTGGCACCGTCTTCACTATCGCCAAAACCTATACACCAGCCGCCACTCACAACCCTGGCGTCGGGGGAGCCGCAGAATTCACGCTGCGCCGCCATGGCAACGAGAGCGTGGTTCGCGCAGTCGTGTTTGTACCTCTTGTCCAGGTCGATAGTCACATTCCTATACGGGCAAGAAGTCTCGCCGGCGGACTCGTGGTCGCAGTGAAACCTGAGTTCGACATCTCTGAGGGATTGCCGCTTCACCGGCATGGAGAGGTTCGCAGTGGTGTTGGCGGCGTCGGTTGTGGCAGCGAGGGCCGTGATGTTGAATGGCGATGCTGACGCCATTCGGAAGAGGAAGACCGCCGCGAACAAGAGGAAGGCTTTGAAGGAGACCATGATAGCTTCTGGGGGAGGCGGAGGCACAAGAGGGTAAATATGTGATAGTTAAATAGGGCGAACACTTGGGATTCAACGATAGAGACTACGTGGTTGTGTGAGAAGATGGGAAAGGAGGACGAGTACTTTATAACTTTTCGTAAAGCCTAGTAGAGTCCCAATGTCTTGAGGTCCCCATCGCATACCATGATCGCAAGCGTGACTCAAAGGCACCAGCTTCACTGTGGTAGCGAATAGCACAGACGAACCGGACCGCTATGGTCACGGGAGCTACCTGACTTACAACAAAACACGATGCAACTTGAGCAATGATGTGTTCCGAGTCAGGATCATCGCAGGCTGTACAGAATAGATAGAGATAGGTGAAGACGGGCCACAGCTCCTAGAGGTTGACCAGAGAAAAACGGAAGTCAAAGTAGATCTACAGCAGGTAGATCCCCAAAACCAGACGTGGATCTCGCCAAAAGATTTTCTGTAAGTTGGAAGACAACGAACTGCAAGTGGTCGGGCATGGCACTTACATTGGTAGAAGTGTGGTAACAGTTTTGCTGCCTGGAACTTGAAAGCTAGAGAAAAGTTTGGTTGAGATCAGGTAATTAATTATGCGCGGTAGTGATGCCTAAGGTCGACTGTAGTTCACTGCGGCGGGCCACGAAAGCAGTTCGCGCAGCTTTCAATTAAGACGCGCCACGCGTTCTAACGCGTCTTGTAGTCGTCACCGAGCTTGCAGACAATATTTTGAGACGGCCACGAGAACTCCTCTTAACCTCGATACCTGATCCTGATTCCTGTCCGTGTTCAGCTGTTGACATGGCACCGGCAAGAAACCTCCTACGATCATGGCAGCAAGATGAGAAATTCATCGAGCGCCGCAGAATCCCGTCCGCCTACAATCCGCTGCACTCCTTCCGACTTCCTCGAGGAGACACAAAGCATTATCTCCAGCAATTCGGTGACATGTATTTCCTGCGGCTGGCCAAACTGAAACCCGTGGTGGAGCAACTTGCAGCTGAGGCTTGGGACGAGTTTGAGATCGCAGGCGAGAAAGCCCAGAGAGTTGAAAGAGTTCTTGACGTAAGGCAGGGCCTCTTATGCTGGGTGGTGGGGACAATCTACATGGACATGGCCTCGAAGCCCAGTATTCTGGACGACATATCGAAAGAGCACTGGGTCGCTGCGTCGTCTCTGAGACACTCATATTTCTCCCCTGATGGAGAGACGCAGGTCATGCTGGAGGACGAGTCTGGTCGGTTGCGGTTAACAGGTGCTATGCTCAAGAACAATCTACTCGTCACGGGTGTTATTGTCGCAGTGCTCGGGACAGAGAACGCCAACGGCGACTTCGAAGTGTTGGATGTCCACATCTCAGACCTACCAAAGCAACCGAAGAGGTGGGAAAGGGACGAAGAGGCAGACACAAAGATGGACGTCGATCAACCACGAAAGAAGGTTGCGCTGCTCAGTGGTCTGGAAATCTCAGGCACAGAAGCTGATACTCTGAACCTTTCACTGTTGTCAGAGTTTCTGCTGGGGGAAGCCTTGGACGAGGGTGACCGTGAAGAAGCTGGGAGTATCTCACGCCTAGTTATTGTGGGGAACTCAATCGTCTCTGATATCGGACACCAGGTCTCGATAGAAGAGGAGAAGAAACCTAGCAACCGCAAGTATGGTTACGACGCAACATCCTACAACCCACTTCCAACAGCTCACCTCGATCAATTTCTGGCCGAATTACTACCCAGCATTCCCATCACAATAATGTCCGGCGAGCAAGACCCCGCGAATTCCAGCTTACCGCAACAACCTATTCACCCAGCTATGTTCCCCCATGCACGAGCGTATGCGTCCCCCAACGTGGCGGAAGAAGAAGACGAAGAGGAGCCGGGTTGGCTCGACGCCGTGACGAATCCGTGGGATGGAGATATTGATGGGTGGCGGTTCATGGGAAACAGCGGTCAACCGATTGACGACATCCTCAAGTACTTCGACCTTGGCGGCCCGGATGGAAATGGTGCAGATGGACGATTAGAAGTCATGGAAAGCATATTACGATGGCGACACGGTGCGCCAACGGCCCCAGACACGCTGTGGTGTTATCCATTCCAAGACCGTGATCAGTTCGTCATCGAGGAATGTCCGCACGTCTTCTTTGTGGGCAACCAGCCGAGATTCGACACCACGGTCATCGAGGGCCCCAGCGGCCAGGAGGTCCGATTAATTGCGATCCCCAAATTTCATCAGACAGGTGAACTTGTCTTGGTCGATTCCGAGACATTGGAAGTTGAGGTGGTCAAGTTTGACGTTCATGACCCAGAGTAAACGAATGGTTCATGATGACGACTAGGCTGGCAACTGTGATGCATTTAAACCACAGTAGGAAGTTTCCGCTCACCAACTTTCTCCGAATGCCCTTCTTCCTCAAGCAATTTTTTTTTAAAATATGACAGTGCCCGACAAAAATTTGGAGAGACTATGAGACACGCTGAGACGAGACCATGATGCTTAGATCGAAACCATGCGTATCAACGAACATACTTGTAAGGTTCAGAATTCTGCGTTGCCATTGCAGTTTGCGCGGACTGGATCGATCTAACGCCTCACCTATAACTAGACCTTTCCACGGAAAAAGTGGTGTTAGTGCCATACAGTGCACATCATGTTCCCAAGTATCACGAATGGATGAAAGATCAGGATATTCAAGAGGCCACAGCCTCAGAACCTCTCAGTCTCGAGGAAGAATACGCCATGCAGCGTAGTTGGCGTGAAGACGGAGATAAATTGACCTTCATCATCTGTCATCCCTTCGAGTTTGACCATAGTTCTACTACTCGTAAACCTCCGGGCCACGGTGACGAGAGCACGTACTATTTGCACCAAAGGGCCCACGAGGCTTCGGCCGCGGAAATCGAAATCGAAGTCGATGCTATGGTCGGAGACGTCAATCTCTTTATGTCGACACTCGATTCGCCGGACGAATCTGATGAGATAGAAAATTTGGAGGATACACTGGCACCTGTGTCAAGCACCTCCTCGCCCAGCTCCTCCGTTCTCAGTGTTGCAGGCGAACTCGAACTCATGATCGCCGATCGGGCACACCGTCGTAAGGGGTTCGGAAAAGCCAGCCTGCTCGCGTTTCTCAAATACATCATCCAACACGAGCGGGAGATTCTAGAGGAATATTTTGGGTCTCTGCAACATGAGCATCGACCGCTCAATAATAACACTCTACGCGCAGAGACGAAAGACGAGCGGTGGAGGTTCAGCCACTTCAGCGTCAAAATTGCGGCCTCGAACACCGAGTCACTTAGGCTATTCGAAAGCCTCGGGTTCGTCAGGACGAGTGCACAGCCGAGTTATTTCGGCGAGTTTGAACTCTGCCTCGCAAGAGGCGAGGTCGAGGGTCGGATTGGGTTGGCTTGATCGGGTCGAGGCAAGGCAAACAGATAGGGGATAGAAAGGCTAGACAGAAGGAATTCAAGACAAGGTAGACGAAAAGAAAATACCGGACACGACAAGATCTTGGACTTGCAGTCCTTGGAGGCACGGGAATATGCATTTTGGATTGATGGATTGATGGATTGATCTTCTCCACGACACAGCCTCATCACACGTTGGTGCTGCTGGCTGGGTCTCATAGCCCTTTCGACACGACGTCGCCATCGATTCAAACATGCTCTTTCTGCTTCACTGCGCGAAGAACCAATGCCATGGGTCCTTTTCGCCGGTTCATTCTCTCGGAGTAAGACAGCATCTTCTCATGATTCCTGCACAGTCCGTGGTCTTCTCACACGCGAAATCTCGTCCACAGCAGTTGATTCTTTCGTTCCTTTTCAACAAGCCGGGTTGATTGATCGTCGGCATATCCTTTCGCTCTTTATCGAGGACGAGTTGAGGAAAGGCAAGGGTAGAAAACAGAGACGGTTTAGTTCTTCTTGGGCTTCTTGTTCTTCTTGCCGATCTCCTGGAAGGGCATGGCTGCAGAGAGAATGGTAGTCAGTAAAACAAATCATCAATATCTGGGAATTAAACCCTTTTGTGGTGCGGGCAATTGATCGTCAAGCCTTCGGAGGTATCAACATTCTTCCCGCCCTCTGCAGCATCTCCTGTAGGTCTGACCCCCGATGTAGTGTTTGTAGCAGTCTTAAAATATCTCCCTCCGCTTGGATTTTCACAAAGCGCAAAATTCCACCGAGAGCCATGGACATAGAAAACTTACTGGGCGGTAGACTCTGCTTGATCTTGTCTGCTTTATCTGAGTCCTTCAGGATCAGGGTGTACAGGTATCGCTTGCATCGGATCTTCATCTTGATATCCTTGCTCTTGGGAGACTTCTTGAGGCGGGCACCTGTTTTGCTCGGCAAACATATCAGTATCGGCACCGTAGATAGGTCACATTTCAAGGAGGAGAAACGGCTTTCAGCGCAGTTGAGAAGGATCGGAGGTCTTGTAGGAAGTGACAGTCTAGCAGTAGCGGGATGATGTACCTTTGGCATCCTTTCTCCGCGCAATTTCGAGGAATTGCTTGATATCGGTTACTTCAGAAGGCATTTTGGCGATCGGTCTATCTTGTCGGGCGAGAAGAATAAACTGCGTGCAGGGTTGTAACGTAGGCGTCGACTTGGTCTTCCTCCGGCGCAGTTTCTCTCAGAACCTTCGAAAATGCGGTTTGTGGGCGGGGTTTCTCCGGCTGAATTGTTAGCGCCACTGGCAGCGCTCGGAGATATTTTATTGCGGGACATGCCACATGGAGGGACTCATTATCCTCTCATGCCTCCTGAGAATCATGAATTCGTGTTAGCCATCTAGAAACGTTACGATAGACTTGGACGTCAGTCATACTTTATACCTCCTGAGTTGGCGCTACCTTTGCCTGCTGCTGAATGCTCACCTCGGTCGGATGAGCAGGTACGAGTGCGCGCGGGCCTTAATTTACGAGAGAGCGTTATTGATGGCTTCGCCTTTCTAATGACGTTTCGCAACTACTACGTTTTCTCGATCACCTAGTCGACTTACCTAGTTAACTCACCTTGGTGCCCAATAAAACCTTGAGGCTCTCATGCAAAGCTGTGCTAACTAATTAGGATACAAAACCTAGACTTCACTCCATGCCATCATCGCCGCGTCCACAAACTAACCATGCTGCATGGCTCCGGGCAGTCAACCAGCCCCTCGAAATCGGTCCCTCCGACATTCATAAGCCAGTTAGAGACGAAGTACTGATCAAAAACCACGCCATCGCGATCAACCCAATCGACTGGATGATTCAATATGGTGCCTATCCAGCAGGGCAATTACCTTCGATTCTGGGTAGTGATGTCGCGGGCGAAATCGTCGAGGTCGGTCAAGGCGATCATGACGAAGAAGAAGCAGCCATGACACGATTTCATACGGGTCAACGAGTCCTAGCGCACTGCACAGCCTTGAACACGGACGAAGCTAAATATGGCGGCTTTCAAGAATACACTGTCGTGCCTACGTTGTGCTGCTCGCCCATCCCGCATGACATGAATTACGAAGATGCGTGTGTTCTACCCCTCGCGCTGTCAACGGCTGCGTTGGGTCTGTTTCATCGAGATCAGCTGGGACTTCGGAAGCCGGTGCTTGCGGAACAAGGGAATGCACAGGGGCAGCGGGCAGAGATGAAGCAGATGCTCTTGGTCTGGGGTGGTTCTTCGAGCGTGGGTAGTGCGGCGATCCAGTTGGCAGTCGCCGCGGGGTATTTTGTCCTGACCACGTCGTCGCCGAGGAATTTCGCTCTGTGCGAGAAGGTGGGTGCGAAGGGAGTGTTTGATCATTCGAGTCCGACTGTTATGGATGATCTTGTCAAGGCGATGAAGATGAAGGTCGACAATGGGTACGAATGCGCGGGAGGGTTTGATGGTAAGTGGGTAGATTCATCATTTTTGGCAACCAGAATTGCAGCAGGCGCACAACCAAGCAGCTAATCTGGTGGGTTGAGTCCATAGCGATCTCAACGAGACAGACTCAACTCAATGTCGCACAGGTGCTGGAAGAGTTAGGCGGGGGAAAGATGGCAGTTACGCTGGAAGTAGCACACGATCTCCCTGTAGCGATTGAGGCAAGAATGAGTAGGTGCATCCGTCGCCCTATCTCTCTTTGCATCCAGAACCCAATAAAAGAACTCAGTGGCTAATTGCAGCGCCCGCAAAAAGTTTTTGGCGCATTCATCACGAGCGAAGATAAAGATCTAGGACACGAGATATATAGTGCATTCCTCCCGCGTATGCTGGAGAGGGGATCAATCAAATCGGCACCACCAGCGCTCAGTGAGGGACATGGGCTTCAAGATGTTCAGGCAGCAGTCGAGAGGCTGAGGGAGGGAGTCTCCGGGCTGAAGGTAGTGGTATCATTATAGACGATCGGCGTGCAAAATAGCTAGAAAATGTGACAGATGCGATACAGAAATGCGTATGATTGATCGAAATCAATCGTTGCCACAAAGTTGTAACAGGAAGCGCTGGCTGTTTCACCTACGCGCAAACTGGAAGCCTGCACCTCACTTCAGGCTCCATCTCCTGATTGCAAGGCGTGCAGATTATTTTGGTACCAGTAGTACCAGCAGATGGTGCGCTGGCAGGCGGACAGCACGTGATTAATTGGGCGGACAGAATCACTTCATTAAGAAAAGTTGTTCGGCACAGAGTGGTAGGAGGCGGAAAAGTGGACCGCCGATAACCCCAGAGATTTGTTACAAGAACACCACATCTGCCATTCCATCCTCAACACCATGAATTGTGGGGGAAACAGCGATTCAAATGCCTGCGAAGGGCTTCACGACCCTCGTGCGGGGTAAGAACACCAAAACTTCGACAATTCATCACTGTTCTCACCATCTTATGGGCAATTGTGTGCAAAATTCCTAATCTCGGTGCCAAGAAACTACCTAGACACGCAACTCAGATTTCAAGCTCCCCGAGGATGATGTCGAGCTCAGCAATGAGATGACCCAACCGCCGCCGACTTTGACCTGCGTGAAGATGACACCAGGGATTGTGTTGAGGAGAAGAATGGGTGAAGAGAGTCAATGTAACGGACTTCTCGGCTGCTATGCTTCAGCTATAAACGTACTTGACGCACCCAGGTAGGACTTCAAGCCTAACACTGACCTTGGAAGCCCTCGTTGGCAGCAAAATCTTCAACACCTTCATCGTCTGAGACGACCATGCTCTTGTGGATGCTTTTGGCGTCGGCATCGACGTTGCGAGGAGCATTGTTGTTAGTCTGGTCGTGTTGCAATGCCATGATGTAAATCCAACAGGCAGACCCAGCGAACTGGAAAAGGACTCAAAGATCGTGGTCGGATAGGGAGCAATCAGTGAAAAGAGACAAGACTGAAGAGTGGTGAAGGAGAAAGGAAGTGTGGGATAGCGGCCAAGCAAACCGTTCTTATACCTCCTTCATCACTTAGTACGATGTCCTCGGAGGGCGGGGATATCAGGGCATCAGGCAATCCGAACCAAGATACCGGTGACAGAAGGAGGCCAAAAATTCCTGGACTACCTAATGGAAGAATCATTGGCAGTGGAGGGGCCGTCACTCAACCGCTACTGAGTGCCTCACCTACAAATGGTAGTGAATTACGCCGGGGGGAAGCAACGGGCCTCTCAATACAGCGGTTGCATTGTACGGACTGGATTTTGACAAGCTCGCTAAGAGTGGGTGACGAGACTCTTCGAAGGGGCCACAAGGACTGCAACACTTCTTTACTTCACAAACACAACAAGCTTCACCGCGGATGACGCCAGAAGAACAATGAGAAGGGCCAGAACCTGCATTCACCAGGCATAGGTTGATCGAAAAGAAATTACATGCTACTTAGGTGCCCTGCACAGCATCCCCGCCAGTGATGGGACGACTTGCAGAACTCAGGATGATGTATAGTTGATATGATATTCTAGCGTATGTATTCGCCAGAAGCAAGAAATCATTCCACGGAAACGAGCTGAAAGATGGCATATCTCTGGCTCTAGATTATATCCCACTACCGTATGATACCTGTCCAGGTAGGCATCCGTTCTCTCTAGAGGCAGATGTCCGGGCGTGATACTGGCTCTGATCCCTGCTTTGATCTTGCTTTTTTCCCCTTTGATCGTCATCCTTGGTAGACCCCAGGGAACAATGGAGGCAAGGTCCAGCTACGCAGAAGCATGCAAGCTCTTTCCGCTGAAACCATCACATTTATTCTGCTCGTGAGAGCTACATCGTCCTTGAGAGTGTTTGTTGACACAAGCTCCTTATCTGGGCGGATGCTCGTGCTGAAGCTCTTGGGTTCCTGGGCACAGGTGGCAGCACAAGGGATTGGACATGGTGATTGTTTCTTCTTCCGAAGGCGACTCAGGTCAATGAATTAGCACCTGTAAAAAAAACGGCAAGATTTGCTTCTGAAATGTAAATGCGCATGTTACTGCATCTCATATGTGGTGAGGAAGAAACCATGGCGCGGGTGAATGTCGGGCTTGAGGCAACGCAGCACGCGGGCAGTTCCATCCAAGTCAGCCGCGGCGACGTTATGTCATTCCAGACTGCGACTATGTCCGCACTATCAGACTCGCCTGTTACCATTGTCCCAGAAGCGGATGGCCTCGTGGCACTGTCATTGTGCTTCGATCGCCGAACCTTGAAGGAATGAGACAGTCTTGATTGCGCCTCAATTCCCTCTTTCCTGAATGTCATCTCACTCTGCTCTTGATTTGATCCCGTGCTTGTCAAGATGGCACAACCCAAGTTGCCCGAGGGCGTCTTTTCGTTCCTCGACACTGACCTGTACAAGCTGACTATGCAGTGCGCTGTTCTCAAATACTTTCCTACCGTCGATGTCGAATACAAGTTCACGAACCGCACCCCTCAGATGCGCCTGAACCGTGACGCCTTCGCGTGGCTGGAGGAACAAGTTCACAAGTTGGAGAACATTCGACTTGAACAGCAAGAGTTGAGATTTTTAAGAAATCACTGTCCCTTCTTGAGTTCGGATTACTTGGATTATTTGCAAAAATTCAGTCTGCGACCCGCGGAACAAGTCCAGCTGAAGTTCACACAGATTGGTGACGGCCCACTTGGGGACTTAGACATCACGATCACTGGCCTGTGGGTCGAGACCATGCTCTATGAGATTCCCCTTCTGGCTCTGACGAGCGAAGCATATTTCAAATACGTTGAAAAAGATTGGACTCATGAAGGACAAGAAGAGCAAGCATACGAGAAGGGACAGCGTTTACTCAGCGCAGGTTGTGTCGTTTCCGAGTTTGGCTCTCGAAGAAGACGCGATTTCCACACTCAAGATCTTGTTGTCAAAGGATTGACGAGGGCATCGAAAGAGAACGACTACCCTGGGAAGTTGACTGGGACAAGCAATGTCTACTTCGCAATGAAACATCAGATTCCACCTGTCGGGACCGTCGCCCACGAATGGTACATGGGTATTGCGGCTCTCACTGGTGACTATGAGCGGGCAAATGAGAACGGACTACGGTATTGGTTGGATTGTTTTGGCAAAGGAGTGCTAGGAGTTGCCCTGACAGACACCTTTGGAACTCCAGATTTCTTCAAGGCGTTCAAGAAAACAATACCGGCAAGAACCTCAGCCTCGACAGACACAACGACAGGCTACGCCGACGAGGCGAATCCGACAGACAAACAGCCTACATATGCTGAAGTTTTTGCGGGCATCAGACAGGATTCGGGGGATCCCAAAGAGTACATCAAGGGTGCCGCTGACTTTTACCGGTCCATCGGAGTGACTGGGAAGAGTATTGTCTTCTCGGATGCACTCAACGTCGATAAGTGCCTCGAGTACAAGACCATTGCGGAAGAACAGGGCTTCAAACCTTCCTTCGGCGTAGGGACTTTCTTCACAAATGACTACAGTAAAAAGTCGGAGCCTTCTACCAAATCAAAACCGTTGAATATCGTCATCAAACTCTCCAAAGCCGGGGGAAGACCTGCAGTCAAGATATCGGACAATATTGGTAAGAACACGGGCGATTCGGCGACTCTACTCGACGTCAAGCGCCGTCTTGGTTATATGGAGCACGACTGGAGAGAAGGCGATGAGGCCAAACGGTGGTGATATGTAGATCGGGCCGCCCACTCACACGCACCCGCTGGCATGTGCCATCTTGAAATGTCGCAGCCTTGCGACCCCTGCCCCGGTGGTGGGTCTGGTTCATCGAGGCTCTGTCACCTGTGTGGGGTGAGTGGGCTGAGGAGGCTGTCATAGCGCCGCCATTATTGGCATTCTTAACCAACTTTGTTTCAAAGGAGGTGCACCTTGGTGCACAGCTTTCGATATGGATTCGAGGCAGATGGAATAGAAATGTTGGTGCCTATGGCGGACACACTGAGTTCCGACCCTTGACTCGCGGTCCGATGCTACGCCACACTGCTGACGAGATCGGCCTGGATAGATTTCGGACGTAGGGTATTTGGTCCTTGGAAGTGGCAAGTTCAACGATTTGCAAGATGGTAGATTGACATTGTTCGCGATAGAGACGGGACCAGCAATGGCCAACTGCTACTGAAACGATGCTTAGTGTGACAACTTGAATCCCACGGGCTAAGTCATCATACCTTGCCTGAGGCATATTTGGCAACACTGGTGAAGTAAGATGGAAATCTCCAGGCTAAATAAGATTGAGAGCAAATGATTGGGTGCGAAGCTCTACCTGGCCTCTAGCGAGGCATGGTTTGTAAGGAGTGGTTACAGGCGGTTGAGCGTTCAGTTAAATTATCTCATCCGGGCTCGTCGGAAAAGCAAGCGCAGAATGCGGACAAGCGCTGACTTCCTGAATGACTGTGACATGCACGCTGTCGACATCGTTTTCTAGGCGATGAGATGAATTGGCTTCGCACGTAGGCTACAGCTATACCGAGCGCTCTCGCACCGCCATTATTGTCCGAGGCCTGGCGTGCGCATCACCAATCGCTGTGAAGCGAGGGCGCATTTTTGGGGCTACTAGGACTGCTAGTACAGGGCACCTAAAGGCGGGGCACCGAAAAAAGGGTGCCAGAGCGCCCAGACATTTGCTCCCTAAGCCCTGTAACGCCCCTAAAACTTTCGACGTACCTTCCAGCTCCGTCCCCGACCTGGCCATCACTCAGCCCGCGCCTTCTCTTCTTTCTTAGCAACACCAAGTCCTTTCTTCTTTCAGCACCTTTTCCATTTCAGCTGCTGCTGATTTCATTTCACCATCCTTGACAAACTCACTCACTCACTCTCTTTATTCTTTTCCGTCGCATCTCCTTCGACTTGGTATCTCGTACTCGATTGCGGTGCGCGTAACCATTCTTCATTTTCCTGCCATTCAGATTGGCGGGTTTTGAACTTTTTCAGAACTTCACTTTACACCTCCGATTCTCACTCGAGACACTCTCACCCCATCTCATCCTTCCGTCATCATGAGTGTAGGTTCTCTCCTTTCGTATCCGAGCTCGTCTAGGTCGCCTAAACAGAGCCTTTAACCTCCTGAAACGCGTTCCCTTTCGACACCTCAGTTGTTGCAGCGCGGTCCGATCATAAACAATTGCTGACATCCAATCCAGTACAATCAGGGCCATTACAACCAGGGTCAGGGCAGCCAGAGCGACCAGAGCTATGGCACCTACAATCCTTACGGCCAAGGAGGCAATCCCTATGCCCAACAAGACTACGACACCGAAGCCTATGGCAATCAAGGAAATTACAGCGATCGACCCCAGCCACAACCTCAGGCCAGTAGCTATTATCCCCAAGATAATCAACAACGACCAGGTGGCTACGGTACATACCTCCCGTTCCCTCTCGCTGCTGTGTACGTCGACTAATGTTCCTCCAGAAATGACCGACATGAACGGTTCCGATCCTAACAGAATCCTCAACGAATGCCGTGCAGTCGATCAAGCCATTGACGAGATTGAAGCGGATCTCCAGCGTCTGAAAGGACTGCAGTCACGATATCTCGCCGACACAAACTCCTCCGCTCAATCTCCCCTGCGCTTGGAAGTGGACAGACTGGGTGATAATATCATGACAAAGTACAGGGGGCTCGTTAGTCGTGTCAAAGGTATCAAACAACAACCTGAATCCGGCAACCCTCGCAATGCCCCTCAAGTCGGCAAGATCGACCGAAGACTGAAGACTGCCATCAATCAATACCAACAAGTGGAACGCGAATTCCGAAAAGCATCCCAAGATCAGATGGCTCGACAATATCGTATTGTCCGCCCCGATGCGTCAGACGCTGAAGTACGTGAAGCTGTCGAGGATCCCAACAACCAGCAAATTTTCTCGTCTGCTCTGATCCAGAGTGACCGTCGTGGTGAGGCTCAGACCGTCGCCAGAAATGTTTCCCAGCGTCATGAGGATATTCAAAAGATTGAAAGACAAATGATTGAGCTTGCTCAGCTCTTCCAAGACCTCGAAGCATTGGTGGTGCAACAAGAGCCTGCCGTGACGCAAATCGAACAGCGCGGGGAGGAGGTTACTGAGCATGTGGCAAAGGCAAATACCGAGCTGACGGGCGCCGTTAAGAAGGCGCGCGCAGCTCGCCGCAAGAAGTGGTGGTGCCTAGGAATCACCTTGCTTATTATCGCTATCATAATCGTGGTCGTGGTCGTAGTCGTGGAGGTTACTAAATAGGAGTGTGACCCGAAGTTGAAGGGCTATATCGGCTGGGAGGGCGAGCCCACAGCCCAGATCGACCCGGAGTGTTATCCTCCGGAGGAGCGTTGAACTTTGTTGTGTAAATACGTACCTAGAAATTAATATGTTTTGCCAGGTTTTCCCCAAAAAGTCTAGAGCTGCCATATGCAATAGTGTTAAGGGCTTACTCCGACAATTTCAAACATACAAATGCGGGTTGGGGCTGGACCCTGCCGGGGGAACATCATGTGAGCCATTTTGTCCGCTGGCTGGAATGGTAGAAAGCCTTCTCTTTCTTTGAGCGCACCGAGCACAACGTTGGGCGAGTGAAACATGACTGTTCCTGATATTCTACAAGCAAGCGAATGGTCAGGGGTTCTTTGCTCCATCGAAGCAATCAATCCTTCCAATTCCTTCGATCCTTCACACTTTCCCCAATCAATGACAAACCATGTGCTCAATTACGCACCTCCCACCCCCGATGTGGCAGCGGCTTTCCTCGTCTCCTCCCTCTCCACCTCCTCGGGTGTCTTAGTCCGTAACTGCAGCGCATGGATGCCGCCGGGACGGTCCAGCTCCTCCTTTAGCAGCGCGTAGATCATACGATGCCGCGTCGGCTGGGGCTTCGATGTGAACTTCGGTGATATTATGTCGAGGCTGGGCGGGTGTATGACACGTTAGAATGTGGTGAGCCCACAAAGGAGACTCGGGGAGAGAGGGTGTCCAGATGACGTGAAGTGGAAACGAGTGAAAGAGGCAAACTCAACTAGAAATGCGTCTCTTTGGACGTCGAGCCTGCCATGGCCTTGTGGTGGGAGTGTAGGTGAGAGTCATTCCGGACCGTGAAGGTCGTGGGTTCCAGAGCTTCTGTGACCTGCAAGGTGCAAGGTTAGAATCCTGTCCATGCATTTGCTGGAATGTGTTGAGCCGTATCGGGGCAAGAAATACTGTCAAGGCGGCTGGTCCATGGAGGAGCTTCTGACGTATTGTCCCGATGGAGGAGAACCTCATGTACTCGTTCTTACGCAATAGGGACGACCTCTTTCTCTTGCGTGCCAAACATGAGGTATAAACGCTCCATGCATAGCGGCTCTAGGTTCAGAGCTCTCCCGCAGTCACGATTCGATAAAGCAAAGGGTTTGGGAGAAGGCTTACCTTTCTGCGGATGGTGTCCTCCATCGGTGTGTTCGAAGTGCTCGCCATCCTGATTCTTGAAGATAAATTGCGGCGAATCAAGACGCTTGCAGCCACATAACGTCTCATTGGGAAAGACTCAGTTGTCCAGAAGGTAATGAATGTTCGAGACTCGGAAAGTACTTGAAGCTCTTGAAGCAAGCACGCGCGACATAAATTTCGGCGGAGTAAATGACAAGATCAGGCGAAAAATATACACGTGACTGTTCGTTCGTATTGCGCAGGTGCGATGCCGTTTCCGACGCGTCATCGTGCTTTTGCCAATAAATGACGATCAGGTTTGTAGGGAAACTTTGCACGAGGCATCTGACAGTACTTAAGGCGTCTAGGTAGGTACGACCAAAAGGAGTGAAAGTTACTTTTGCGACCACTGTCGCCAAGCTGATAAAGCAGCTTCTTCCACATCAGTGAACTTGATCTGTCTCTCATCTCACCTTCGTCGATTCTGCGTGATTCTCCTGCCATTCTGTCCAAAATGGCGTCAAAAATCACCTCCGGCATGGCCAAGCTAAACCCTTTCTCAAGATCTGGACGCAAAATCGACGATGACGACGTTGGAGAGGCCATCGACTCTACCACGGTTGCCGGTGGAGGTCATGGTGCTCGCGAAACGGAGGTCACCAAACATCAACTTCGAGTTAGCTATGCCTTGAAGGCATACCTCGTGCACCAGAATGTCATCTCAGAGCACGATGCAGGCATGGACAAGCCAGATCAGGTCTCCGAGGCTTTGGGCACTCTTGTCAGCAAACCGCACCTGAAGGTTCCAGCATACATCACCGACAGATCTCATCCTTTGGCTGAGTACTTTGTAAGCTCAAGTCACAATACATATCTGCTGGCGCATCAATTGTATGGCTCCTCCTCAGCGGATGCATACAAGACAGCTCTCGCCACCGGGTCTCGCTGCGTCGAGATTGATGCTTGGGACAACGAAGACAACAAAGAGGAGCCTAAGGTTACTCACGGTTATACTCTTGTTTCGCACGTCCCTTTCCGGTCTGTGTGTGAGACTATACGCGATGTCGTAGACCAGGAAGCCGCCGAAGCCACGAGTCAGCCAGGTTATCAAGCGGCGCCAGTACTTGTGTCTTTAGAGAACCATTGTAATGCATATGGCCAGAAACGTCTTGTTGAAATCATGAAGGAGGTGTGGGGTGAGCGACTACTGAGCAAAGCTATCAGGTTGAAAGGTCATGAAGAGCAACAAGAAACTGGCGAACAAGTCACGCTCGCGGAACTTGGCTCCAAGATAGTTCTCATTGTCGAATACCACTTTCCACTTGAGCCAAATAGCGACGAGGACGAGGACAACAGCACCGACGATGAAGAGGACGAAGAAGCTGCTCAGGCAAGAAAAACATACAAAGAAAAGAAGAAGGCTGCTCCCACGGTTATCATTCCCGAACTAGCGGACCTAGGTGTTTACGCCCAGTCGGTGAAACCTCGAGATAATTCGTGGTTTGGCGAAGTTGGGCTGCAGGATGGTCCTCACGATCATCTCATCAATATTTCCGAGACCGGACTTCTGGCACACATACCTGCCGAGACGGACAAGATCGCACGTCACAATGCCTTGCATCTCATGAGAGTCTACCCGAAAGGGACGCGCATCTCGTCTCGAAACTTGAAGCCAGTACCGTTCTGGGGTCTCGGCGCCCAGATCTGTGCCCTCAACTGGCAGACTTTCGGCGCCGCCGCCCAGCTCAACGAGGCACTTTTCAGCGGCTCGGATGGCTACGTTTTGAAACCGCAGGCTCTTCGCGCTGGAGGCAGCGGCAAGCTCAACACTGGTAGGAAGAAGATGCTCCGTCTGCACGTCGGAGGGGCCACGGACGTGCCTGTGCCTGAGGGACGAGAACCCGACGACATCAAACCCTACCTCACCTGCACTCTCTACCATCCCGACATCGCCGAAGACGGCGTCCCGAAACGCAAAACTGGGCACTACAAGCAGCACAAGCTGGGTCTGTTGCACAAGTGGGCCAGCTCGCCCCCGATAGACCCAGTCTGGGACGACGTGTTGGAGTGGGAGTATGACGAGAACGAGCTAGTTTTCCTGCGTATGCTCATCAAGAGCGATGACTCGTTTGCGATCAACCCGATCTTTGCGGTGACTGCAGTGAGGCTGCTCTACGTGGCCCCGGGGTGGAATTTTATCCGCATGCTGGATTTGAAAGGTCGAGAGACAAAGTGCTCTTTACTCGTGAAGTTCGAGATCGTGGATACTTCGTGATGATGACGAGGATGATTAGAAGATTTCACTCATTCAATAAGAAGAATTCACTATTGTCTGGTCTGATGAACCTATCAAATTCTCGTTGCTAATTGCCTTGGGGTCGCATTTTTGCCCTGAATGTACACCTATTCCTACGATTGCTCTGCGTGTATAAATCTGGGACGAAACAGACGATCAGATCGTACTAGCCGTGATCTCTTAAATCAATGAGCTTGAGATTTGAAATAGTCAACAGCAAGGGCGACGTCCTGAACAACCGTAGCTCCAGTGGGAGTCCAGCCCAACGTCTTTTGTGTTTTCGCACTCGACGCCAGATTGTCGGCCATGAGGCCCATCTGAAACCAACCAAAATGCTCCGCGACCTTCTCCGGCTCAATGCTGACGAGGGGAACATCTAACTGTTTTCCGATCTCCGTGGCAATATCCTTCACGGGTACAGCTTCCTCCCCGACGGCGTGGAAGATGGAACCCGGCTCTGCCTTCTCCAGGGCCAGTCGGTACAGCCTGGCAGCGTCGTCTCGGTGGCCAGCAGCCCAGTGATTTTGACCGTCGCCGACGTAGGCTGAAACGCCCTTTTGCATGGCAATGCTGGCGTATATGCCCATGAAGCCTGAGGATCCAGGGCCGTGTGTCGTAGGTGGCAGGCGCACGACGATGGCTCGAACGCCCCGTTTGGCGAAGTCGAGAGTGACTGTCTCTGAAGCGCCGCGCATCGTGGCCATTGGGCCGCTGTCCACCGGGTCGTCTTCGTGGCCTAGCTTCCCCTGTACCAGCATCATGGTACCCGAGGTGATGATGAGGGGACGGTTGCCACCCGCAGCTGCCAGAGCCTCGCCCATGGCCGTGATCGCTGCCCTATCAGTGGCACAGGCACCCGGGAAGTCAGAGAAGTCATGGACGAAAGCCAGGTGAATGACACCGTCGCACTCAGTGGCGGCCTTCTTAAGCAGTTCAAGGTCTTGGATGGTGCCGTGCAGAGGTTCGGCGCCCTGGCTCTTCAGCTGCTCGACCCCCTTCTCGCTGCGAGTCAGGCCGAGGACTTGGTGCCCTGTGGAGATCAGTTCCTTGACGACAGCGGTGCCGATGAAGCCGGTCGAGCCCGTGACGAACACACGCATGGTGGCTGGTGGCAGTGTTTCAAGACTGGGATAAGAGACTTGAAGAAAGAAGGCTCTGGTCTGGTGGTGTGAGTGTGCTTCAGGTAGGATCTTGGTTAATTTCTAGAGTGAGATGCCTCAAGTCGGCAACTGTCCTGGGGCTTATATACACTTTCCAGCTCACAGACACATCGATTGTTTAGCATATCATGCGAGAACTTACCCTGGGAGGTTGCAAGCTACGGGCCGCGGATTTCCAATATTCGTACGTATGGATCAACAAGCTCCCTACCTGAAGAATATAGAATGAGGTTGACTCTCCAGGGGAAGCCGTAGCTGGCCAATCATTAAGATGTCGATTCGAGGGGAGGTTAGAGCCGGAGAATTACTGAAGTGCGGCAGGTGGTGGGTGGCTCAACATCGGGCCCGACTGCAGGTCACGCTGTCACCCATTAAACAAGTGAAGGGAAAGTGAGATGAAAGCGAGCGGACGGAGATAAAGGAAATATCTCCTGCGCTTCTGAAACCTTAGCTCCCCCGTACCATCCTGATCGTCCGTAGGCTTTTCCCGCTCTCGTATTTTTGGCGTTTCGACAACCTTCCAAGCCCAGCAGAGCCAGAGATTCTCGCGAGCAAAGGCACCCCAGCGAACCATGTCATCGCAATGATTTGTGGTAGTGCGGGACATGTGCGATTGATTTATAGAAACACTCCCCGGGCACTGTTCCATTCGAGAGCTCCGAGAGGCTTTAATGTCCGTGCGAAACGAAACCTCTGGTTCTCAAGACCTACCGCTTTCAACCAAATCTCCACGTCTCAAGTCCGATGGGCATCGTCAACCCTGCCTTCTTCTCCCATATTCGAAGCTATAGCCAGTCATGGCCAGAACTCTCCCGCGATAATCCACGGAGCTTCGAGCCGCACATTCAGCTATGGTGGCTTGCTGTACGATGTCGCAGCTGCGAGGGACAAATTGTCCGCGCTCGCGGAGGGGAAACCACTTGTGGGAGAGAGGATAGCTTTTTTGGCGGAAAATAGCTATGACTATGTAGGTGCGCGGGGGCACAGTTCCTCAATCAAATCTCAGTACCAAAAATTGACAATGTTCCTCTCCAACAGTAATGTTCCTCTCCATCCTGTCGTGCGATGCAATTGCCGTTCCTCTGGCACCCACACACCCAACGTCGGAATTGCGGTATATTCTCGATAACAGTGAAGCTGTTGTATTACTCTCAACCGAAAAGTTTCAAGCCAAGGCGAAAGATGTGGTCAAAGAAGGACTGAGCTACGCACCAAAGCTAGACATCCGGTCTAAGATTGAGCAGCAAGTCGTACCTTCAGCAGATGCAATCGACTTCGAGTCGAGGACGGTCGAGCATGGAGGGCTCATGCTGTATACCTCGGGCACAACAAACAGGCCCAAGGGAGTCGTACTGTCCATGGCCAACATGACGGCTCAGGCGAGATCCCTGATTCAGGCGTGGGAATACGCTCCCTCAGATCTACTCCTTCATGTGCTTCCTCTGCACCATATCCACGGCACGATTAACGCCCTATTTACACCTCTCATGGCCGGCAGCGCAATAGAGTTCGCGTATCCATTCAATCCAGATACCGTGTGGACACGGTTTGCTGCGCCCTTCCTCCTCGACTCGTCCAAGTCCTCCGGAGAATCACCTTCGAAGAAGCCAATCACGTTCTTCACAGCCGTTCCTACGGTCTACAACCGCCTGCTGTCCACTCATCCTCTATTACCACAGGAACTACAAAATATTACTCGCACAGCAATATCCCCCAACAACCTCCGCCTCAACATATCCGGCTCCGCAGCCCTCCCTACTCCAATCAAACAGGCATGGACGGACTTGTCACACGGTAATGTCTTGTTGGAACGCTACGGCATGACCGAAGTTGGCATGGCCCTCTCATGTGGCCTACCAATGGAATCTCGTGTCGATGGCAGCGTGGGCTGGCCCTTACCAGGTGTCGAAGCCCGCCTAGTTGATCCAGAAAGCAACGCCGTCATCCAGCCAGGCGAAGATATCAACGAGCAAACAGGACAGCCCAGACAAGGCGAAGTCCAACTCCGCGGCCCCACCATCTTCAAGGAATACTTCCGCAATCCGACCGCAACGGCCAAAGAATTCGTCTCTGCGGACCCTGGCGACACGAACATGGAAAAATGGTTCAAGACAGGAGACATCGCGATCCGCCAACCATACATACCCATCACGACTGCCAGTCAAGACCAAGCACGACCCTCATGGGCCAAGGGCCCCATCTACTCCATCCTCGGCCGCCGTTCGATCGACATCCTGAAAATCGGTGGTGAAAAGGTCTCGGCCCTGGAGATCGAGCGCGAGCTGCTCTCCCTGCCCGAAATCGACGAGGTCGCCGTACTTGGCCTCCCAGACCAAAAATGGGGCCAGAAAGTCGCGGCCGTGATCGTTCTCTCAGACGTCGGGAAGCGAGGGAAGAGCGGAAAACGACCGCCAACACCAACGGCAAGGGGAGAAGGAGGCGCCAACAACTGGGGCATCATGGACCTCCGTCGCGCTGTCAAGTCGAGACTCGCGGTCCATAAGATCCCCACTGAGGTGCGTGTCGTGGAGACGATTCCCCGGAACGCCATGGGGAAGATCAATAAGAAGACGTTGGCGAGGGGTGTCTTTGGGGTGGAGCCCTAGCTGGGACAACCCCCTAGCGCTCTTGGTTTACCGTGTCATGTACGGTACGTCTGGGCCTGGCTGCCTGGAGGTACGCGTATTGGATCCATGGCTCGTAGGGAGGATGTGGGCTGGGGTTGGGAAGATGCACATCTTGCATGTTCTGCTACATTTCATGGAGTGGAAGCGAGTGGCGGGAAGGAAAGAACTGTGCGTTGGCCCTGCGTTTACGAGATGCAGATACGATATGCAACGGGGCTCGCCGATGGCATTGTTTTCGATATCAGTTGATGACTCACGTCTTCTCTCTCGGGCGAGAGAAGGGATACAGGGGAAAGGGGAGTGTGAGTCGAGGCAATGCAGATTCATGTGATTGTCCGTACATTAAGCAGGATGGGGGACGCCCGACCAGGTCAGGTCAGGTCAGGTCAAAAACATAGCTAGGAGGGATGCGTCTATCGGCAATTGAAACGCGCGGATCTTGCTCGCTTGTACTATAAATTCGTATATCGATGTATAAATACCTGAAAATTCCACCAGCCTGAAATGCTCACCATCCTACTTCCACCCGTAGAACCTACTGGGTAGTGGGTGGCGGTTACCCCTCTTTCCGAGTAACATCAATAGTATCATAGAGTCTCGAAGTAGACAGGGACGCGTCTTGTCAAACGGCGGGCGTCATGTCCTGGTGCGTTGTCCTGTCGCCGCGGCGGAGGTGGAGGTAAGAGGCGACTCGGAGGTGAAGTCAAGTGCCGGTCAATGGGAAGCGCCATCATGCAGCATAAGCAAGCACTATGCATGGTGATTGGGCAGAGTCCCCGTCTAGTCTAGGCAGGACGGGAGCGAGACATCAACGCCAGAGCAGTAAAGTGGTTGCCTCCTGTCAGAAAAGACTAAGGTGCGCATTGAGATGAAACCCGTTCGGGACAGGGAATGGATTGCATTTCCTATTCTGAACCACAGATAGATCCATTTGACCAGTGTCTGCGAGGATTGCATGTGGCACACTCGCTTCAGCGAGGACGCCAGCTGTGGCTATCCGCCGTGCTGGATCAAGCACAACGGTCAGATTCAACCCCCAGGGGTGTAGTCTGTGTTGACGTGTCACTCGACTAGTGACCTGGTCCAGGAGTGCTAGTCACCCAGCCAAGCGAAATGCACGGTACTACTACTCGAGTATAACCACGTGATTGAGGCTCAACTGTATTTTATGCATGTTGAATAACATTGGTGTCAGCTGGTCATCTGGGGGGCGGGGAATATCAGGGGGCAAAGAAGATACCGGTGTCTGCCCCTCTGTTTGCCTGGCCGCAGTGCCTGCGTCTCGCATTCTTGAAAACAGGTTTTTGGTGACTTTTCTGACGCTTATCGGGCCCGAAATTAAGTTATCAGTTATGTTGCCACTTTTCTAGTGATATCAAATGTAATTCAATCGCGCACTTATCTTGCGTAAGGAATCCGTAGAGGTCACTGAATCGCGCAGTGGTCGACACTCGCAGGGTTGTCTCATTTTGTGATTGATCCAAAATACGTCGACTGTGTCGAATACGAACAAGCCTTTCCGTGAGAAATTAAAAGATTGTTGAAGCAGCGGTGAATAGAGAGGTGCACACAAGGATGTTCGGGTTAGGGGACTCGCCACGTTGACAAGGTGAGTAGATATTGTGGCCATCCAGTGTGGCACGATGAAGGTCCCTGGCTTCGTACTGTATGTCAAGCAATCCCAATCACGGAGGCTTCATGCATGCAATGCCTGGTGCGGGTGAGTCCGTATCTCGTGGCGCGACACATTTGCAGTTTGAGCATTTCACAATGCCACCATCGGAGGGGCGATGTAGATTTCAATCCAGGCAAGCGTGTAGTATAGAAACCTGGTGTCACCCAGCAATGGCGGGTATTCTCTTCTTCCGTATTTCATCTCATTTTGCGCACTCAAACTTCCAGAACACGTCGCCGAGATCCAGCGAATTCACTGTCCACCCGTAAGCTCACGAGTCTAGAGTCAGTAGCAAAGATGTCCTTAAACTCGTCAAAAGCCAAGACTACCTCGCAAGGCGGTGAGGGAAAAGGTACGATCTGCACGTTGGTTAAGGTCAGAGAACCTCAAGCTGACAGAGAGCGGAAGTTGGAAGCCACCAGTACTCAACTTCGGTGGAAGAATATGTCGCATTGGCAATCACTCAAGACCCTTGGACAACGTGGTCTGTTCCAATGAAAGATAACGACCACGAACAAAAAATATTCGAACAGCTCGAGCAGCTCAAGAGTCCGATCACAGCTCTGGCACGGAGTGAACTGAGAGCCATGCTTTGAAGGGCCGCGCTAGGTTGTGTCACATCTCTCAATTTCCAAGGTAAGCTTGCAGACTTTTTCTTTACTCTTGAGCCCCGCACTTGTTGCCCGCGGTCAATGCTAATTTCAGCTCCTTAGGCGTCGGGTGGCGAATTGTCTCGGGTGGGAAAGGTCGCAGCCCGGTTGCAGAATGCACGGGCTGGCATACTAGGTCGTTATGGCCATGGGGTTCAGGATTCGTTTCATTCTTTTCTGGAGGTCATGGAACTGATGAAGCTCGAAGTGGATAAATGAAGATTTCAGAGGCTTAAGATGGATGAATGAATGAGGGCAGCTTCCTCTGCTGCGCATATTGATATCAGCCTGTAAAATCGGACGAGGCAAGAGGAGCTGAGGTGGTGAGCTCGAAAGCTGAGACAGACTTGGACCTCAGCTGCAGGATAAACATAATACCGAATCCGATCATGCCTCGGTTAGTCGCGGTTGCACTAATCCTATTTGGGTGCCTGTTACGCCCTTCGTGTCTTCCGTATATTGTACGAGTACGCCAGCTCGAATGGTCGAGGCAGGTGAGGTCTCGATGGATCTAGTTGGATCTTTTAAATGAAAAGCTTGAAGCCGGATCTGCAGCCCTGTGAAGCGAGCCACGATCGCCGCGGAAGAGGGAAACGGTTATTCTCACTTCATTTCAACGGTATAGTCGAACAACCAAGAGGTAAAGAGATTAAATCAGTCCAAATTTCAGGCTCATGTCTTGTTCTGTTGAAGCCAATGTTCATGGAACCTTAAGTTCATATTCAGACATCGCATTCCCCTTCGATTTGCGTTGTGGCTTCCTCTTTCTGGTCGTTCTCTCGAGGAATTCAACGACGCTATCCACTCACCTAAAGCATGTAGCGATAGTCTGGACTTAAATCACCCATTTCCGTCTTTTCGTAGTCTGTGAGGCCAACGTCGTGAGACTTCTCCCTGTTACGATTCTGCGTCACACAGGCAATAAAGTATAAGATGCAGCTGGCAGCGCTCAAGCAGATGAACGACAGGCAAATGCTGTAGCCCTTGTGGAAGAAGCTGGTCGCGTCGCTTGCCTCAAAACTGTAGCTGGCAATGATACCGCCAATATTGCCGAATCCAATCTGCCATGCAGTTCCGATGGCGCGACGGTGATGACCACCGAGATTCATGGTGAACCAACAGACAATAACTGGCATGGCGCTATACGTCCCAGAGGTGATCAAAAACAGCGCCCCATATTCCACATGTCTATTATGATGCACGCACATGAGGATGGCGAAACCTGCAATGGCGATACAAATGTTGAAGATCGTAAAGACAAATCGATGTCGAAAGCGATCTGAGACCGCAGCGGTGACCATGCTCCATCCAAAAGCAGCTGCCCACGGAGGGACTGAGTGCAACTGAGTCTGAATTGCGCTGTAGCCGTACGACTTAATGATGGTGGGCGCGAAATAGGCATATCCGTAAGCTAGAGCAAGTGTCAGCTATAGTCCTCAAATTTCAGAGGAGAGTCGGATCCTTACCAGGCACAATCAAGCCAAAGTACATGAAACCACCGAGGAAGATCTTATAGTCCTTGAAGCAATTCACGACATCTCGGAAATTGATCGGTCGGTCAAAGGCCGACTTTCCCTGGTCAACAGATAGTCGTGCTCTAATGTATTGGCGCTCTGGTTCGCTCAACCACTTGGCTTCTTCCGGAAAGTCGGGAATAACAAAGAACCACACAAATGACACGACGCAGGTGAGGCAGCCCTCTAGGATAAACACCCACCGCCACCCGAGATAGTTCTCGAGACCATCCATCTTCCCAATGGCAGAGGCAAGGAGGCCACCAAATGCGCCAGCCAAGGTTGTGCTGGCGAAGAAAAAGGTGTACCTTTTCTGGGCCTCACTCCTCTTGTACCACATTCCGATGAGATAGAAGGCACCTGGTATGTGTTAGATGCGCGGCTCCCCACCTGCACGAGAATAAACGTACCTGGAAACATGCCGGTCTCGAAGAGACCCAGGAAAAAGCGGGTGGTAATAAATCCTCCATATCCTTGAACCAGGCCTTGACAGACGGTGACCAACCCGAACCCAAACATGCAGATGGAGAGCCAAACATGTGGCTTGAGTTTCTTGAGGATAATATTGCTCGGAATCTCGAAAACAACGTAGGGGACGAAAAAGATGGTCAAGCACGTGCTGTACTGAGTGCCGCTGAGACCGAGGTCCTTCTGAAGGCCAAAGATCGCAGCATTTGCCACATTTGTCCTGTCGAGGAAGGCCAAAAGATACATGATAGACAGGACGGGGATAAGTCTTAGATCGATCTTAGTGAGGAGCTTCCGCTCAGAGACGCCTGGTGGTAGCTCAGCCGTCTCGCCATCTCCGTAGCCAGCAGCTGGGTGAGCCAAGTCCGGATCGTAGTTCGCTTGGCTGTCGCCCAGGCCAGTTGTGTCGTTGTAGGCATGCTGGGCCTTCTCATCTATCGATTGGTCAGATATCCGGCGCGTACCCTTAGAATGAGTGCCCTACTTGAGCCATCGATATTGAAACGCATGATGAAAGCTTCACTCGCTCATGTAGAGCTGCGCCGACAGACTAGGCAAAAAAAAAAGTGTGAGGAAAAAAAAGATCAACCCGAGCTTCAAAAGTGGGCAGCGGGGCTCCTTTGTAGTTTGGTTGTGCGAATTGTGCAATGTACCAGAGCCAGAGTTGCCAGTGATCAGCGATATCGGTTTGGCTCCCACAACTGGGACGGGCCTAACAGAACTGGAGGGTTGTCCGGTGTGGAGTGGCAACATGGTAGCAGTCGACAAAACCCTTGAAGCCGATACTACTTTGGTCAATAGCCGTGGGGAGGAGCTGGGGGAGGTGGTTGGCTTTCCCCAGATGAACAGAGCCGATCCCATCATCAAAAGGCCATTTTTGATAACGCCCCCGAGCGCCCCCTTCGTATTTGATGCTGCGTGACTGGCTCAAGTCGGGCACACGGCAGGATTCCGCAGGCGATGCCAGCACAAGAGATGATGGCGGAAGTGCTTGTTGGGCTTCTTCAAGCCTAGCACGGCCTTGGAAAGTCTGAGAGCGCTTGGGTGGCAGGGTGGGCGTCTGCCCCGCGTAGGAAAAACTTAGGTACAGGTAGCGTCCAAGCGGCTATCCTCATCGGTAAGCATGCGTGCCATGTAATCGTCCATACCATGCCACCTAACAGTCCATAGTGTAAAAGCCCAACAGGGTTTGCCACGCCTAGGTACTCGAACGTGTGATGCACCACTAAAGAAAAGCAACTAGCGAGAGCTAGGTACCCATTTCGCTTGCTGCCAGGGACCAAACGCAAAATGCATCGCTGCGTACGTACTCCGAAGATACCGCTACGGGTAGTAGTCAACGACCCTGGACGACCGGTCTAGCAGGCAGAAATGTTCGTAGGTTCAACAGCTCACCTCATTTTCATGATTGCCGAAGTCATTCACGTTGATGTATCTCGAGAAAAGAAGAGAAATACTGCAAGTCAGCCGCTAAGAAAACAGCAACCTGAGCTTGAAGTTGAAAAGCACCCGGGGCGGCCGGAACCTCGGTAGGCTTTTAGCTAAAAGCCGGAGGTGCCTAAGATTTGACACGGCGAGCACGGGTACAGGCACCGCCAGTGCTGAGTCTGGGCGACGACTCGGAGGCGATGGCCGGACACTAAAAACAGCAAGAATGAACGCTCATCTGGTGCTAGTTTGGCTCTGGGCGTCTATGCCAGTTTTGAGGCGCCGAGCAGTCATCCTCATCTTCATCTTGTACGGCAGATTCATTTGTCGCCTTTCTTCATTTCGAAGCCAACGAGCAACTTCCAAAACCGAATTCAATATGTCTGACCACAAGGCCTGCAGACGCAATCCAAAGCCGTGAAATAGGCTCGGCGGACTGCTCTGTCTATCTAGACTATGGAAGCCGCGCCTAAAGTCTCCCAATACGTTCGTTTCAAGGTTGAGGACCTTTACCTGCCTAGCCACTACGATCTCTTCTTCAGCTGACCAAATCGATCTTCATCCTCTCCTTCGACCCAAATATTCACCACTTGCATCCCTTTTTGGTGGCACTTTGAAGTAGTCGAATCTCCTTCGTAGGCGAAAATCTCTCTTCTTGGTCACAGGCACGGCCAGTCTCCGCCACCCTGTTTAACCTCTTTCTCTCTATCTCTAAGATATTGTCGTCTCGCCATATCCTCGACGCCATCAAGCGATGACTTCTTCCAAGGCTGCCCCTGTCAATGGGCAGGTTTTAGGAAAGCGCAAATATGGGCAACCCAGCATGAGGGTAGCAACCCAATTTCGAAACACTGGTGGCTCATCTTCACAGGTTTTCCATCAACGGCCGTCGACCACTGAATTCTCCATCGCCAACTCCACCGCGATGAGCAGTCCAACCCCGCCTCATGCATATTCACCTGCGGCTATGTCCAGCTCGACGAAAAAGACCGCTGTTAACGACCATTCCTTCGTCCTGAATACCGTTGATAGCATGAAAACTGGCCAACGACACCCCGCCAAACGTGGCGCCGCCCAGTACCTTTTCTCCGACAGTTCATCAGTCGACTCAAATAACACGACAAAGGATCCTCCTAAAGTCCCTCGCTTTCGGCCAAGCCGACCCCTACAAAATTCTGATCAAGTCTACGCCGATGTCTGGATCAACATCCTCAGCTTTGCCGAACCGAAATTCCTGCTAGAGGCGAGAACGATCAACAGGCATTTCTATCGTCTCCTGCAAGAAAATACTGCAATCTGGCGGGAGAGCAGGATCAATCACTACGGTCCCGACATGCCAACATGTCCAAAGGGCTTGAGCGAAAAACAATTCGTGGAGCTTTTGGCTGGTCGTGGTTGTCAGAACAGTAAATGCTCTATGGAAAAAACTCACAAAGTTCACTGGATGTACCAAATTCGCTTATGCCCCAATTGCTTGGTCCAAAAGACAATGCGCGTACGGTATCCCCTCGTCCCTAACCGGAGTCGTCTCGTGCTAACTAGGACGACTTTCAGGTTGACGATCTCTCACCACAGAGGCAATATTCCATTTCTGGAACCGACTACGAGATTTCTCGTGGAATTGGTCTAGAATTGTGGGAGCTGCTACCTCTCGCCCGTCTTGATGGGTAAGAACCACTGTTGCTGTGAGCCGTTTACTGAAGCTGACTAGCCGTTCTACACAGAAGAGACTCACACCTCCTTCTAGTCGACGAGGCAACAAATACCTGGGCGCGTGGTCAAGGTAACCCCCGGCAATTTCGTTTCCTCACATCATCCTTTATCAAGCTTGAGACCGAATATCAACAACTTGTCGATTCCGGCGCAGATGAGCGTGCAATCAAAGCCTGGGCGGATAAGAAACATGCAGAGACCATGGAGTTGATGCTCGAAGCCCATAAACTCGATTCGTGGTCCAAACAGCAAACATTCCAGGTTCAGACAACAAGGGCGCAGGATTTGCGACAAGCGAGGATCAACTATTTTGAAGCATGCGCCCGTGAACTCTCTCCGTCTATGGACGCCAAAGTCTTGTGGAAAATGGCTGCATTTACCGGGATCCTCAAAGTCCGGTCCCAACCGACAAAGCGATCATGGGATGAGCTCAAACCCAAAATCGAACCATATAGATCTCACGCCGAGCAAGTGGTGAACTTTGAGCAAAAGATGGATGGTTTGACTTGGAATCAACCCCAAGCGCAGATATTCAGACGTCTGCATGACCATCGATGTGGGAGAAAAGCACTACCGCGAACCTATCAACCAGAACAAAAGATTGTCCTGCAACTTGGCGAAACAGAATTCGCCAAATGTCTTGCACTGAACGTTGCGGATGAAGATCTTCTGCTCTTATGCCTCAAAAATGTTTTCGACTCGTACAATGGTCGCGACGCACACCCTCCTGGACTCAATTTCGATGGCACAACTGGCCCGTACCGTCTGAGCCTCGATGATGCTCGGATGATCGTGGAAGATGTCATGGAGAAGCAGATTCCTCGCAACTCGCCTCGTGGCAAGACGGTTTTCCAAAGTCTGAGATGCCGGGGGTGCCGTCGAACCGACCACATTCGAATGTGGTCATTCGTGGAAGCGTTTGAACACATTCTTGCAACGCATGCAAGGCAAGTGGGCGAGGGTCTCGAATACTATCAATTTGCAACGGTATACCCTCAAACCTGCACTCTTCCGGGTTCAACAGATGAAAGTAGAGTGGAATTTAAATTTCCTTGGTATACGACATTCTGGCCCAGGAGCCTGCCCTTTGTTCCTCGTCATCAAGATACATCTGACATGGAAGCTTGGCATCCAGCCGTCCCTACCAAATTCACACCTCTAGAGGAGCCTCCAGACACTTCTGCTTTCGAAGGACGAGCAGTTCGTGAGACAGAGCATACGAAGGGTGATTTTACATCCGACTTGGTTTACGCAGCGCAAAAGATGTATGGACTGCGACTCGATGGTGCTTGTCAACTCAAAATCGCATTGAAGTTTGCGCTCGATCTATATGCCAGGAAGCACAAGTCTGAACCTGCGGTGACTAAGTTTCTAGCATGTGTAGATGGGCTTCGAAAAGTTAATCCCCAAATTGAGCTCAAATTCAGCTGTGCCGTCTGCGTGGTGGAAGAGAAGATACAGCGAAGCGCACGCCAGGGGCAGTACAAAAAGCCTGTGGATGCTCTCGAAAAGCACTGGGCAATCAGACACCATGGTGGGTCGATCAGCTGGACCGAAGGCCTCATGCAGCTTCCTACAGAGAGCGAGGTCCTGCAGCAAATGACTTTATCAGATAAGAAACTTCAGGCTGAGAAAGCTGCTCTCGTGGAGAGAGAAATGGCTCGGTCTAAGGACATCAAGAAGCGTGCGAATGCAAAGGCAAGTGTGGTTTTGCAGCAAGAGAGTGTTGGAGATGTGTTTGATCAGCTATTTCCAAGAGAGGATTGAGGCGTACATGGAAAAGTGGCGTGATGGTAAGCGTCGAGATATCACAAGCGCAGGTGAACGGGCATCACAGGACGGCGATTACTGGTTTTGTTTTTTCGCCACGACAGGTTATGTGATACATGTATATTTGCTAGAAGTACGACTTGACCGATTATTTAGTGCAGCCTTTCCTTCATAGGAGGGCATAGCAATCAGATCGCTTATTGATGTATAACTTCTTTGTTCTCAGCCTTCGGGAGCGCCCGTGAAGTCGTATGATGAAAAGAAGTCGGGCTCTTTGGGGTGCAACCGGAAGTATTGCAATCGAACTCTGTAAGTGGAAGCCAAGAGCGAGGTAAGCTACGCCATACTTGAAGAAGTAGTCCGCAGCGAACATACAGAAGACCCATACAGGCGACCGGTCGCTAATTACAAGAAATCTGAAACGGCGAACGACGGCAAACAATTTTCATGTGAAAAAATTGCAAGGGCGCCCGACGCTTTGGCACTGTGGTTCCTGCCAAGATCGATCGGATGAGTGATTGCCGATGGTTTATCATCACCTCAGGTTTGATTGGTTGCTTTCTGGATTAAACGGCGACTAATGAATTTAAGCTCACGGCTAGACGCCGCTAGCATCACGTGTTTATCGCGTCACGTCCATCGCCGGGACGTTTTTTGATAAAGGAAAATTCAAGACGTAGCAGCTGTGGTCTACTCCGCCTGTGGTAGACATCTCACCACCACTGCGCCAGCGAATCTGGTCGCCCTCGGCGGAGACCGGCCTTTCCTTTTGTCTCATTCCGCGGGAACAGGCGTCCACTCCTTTCGCTTTGTCCTCGACTCCGATGTTTTTCAGCCTTGCCCGAGATCCACCGTGCTTCACCTCGCAGTCGCCGGTCTCGCCTTCGTTGGCCCCTTCAGGAAACTTCTGTCATAACCTCTCTCGAGTCTCCTATATCTGACTGATGAGTCCACTCCCTGAATTTTCACTCTTCTACCTCCTCTCCTACCGGTCATCCGTTCGACACCCCCAAAGACTGTAGCATCACGATCAATCTCCATGGCTACCGCAACAGCCACCCGTACTCTCTCCAAGGCCATTCCGCGAAGCACAGCTTCAGCCACATCCTCCCTGCGCCTGGCAGCTCGCCCCACCAGAGCGAACGCCGCCAAACATTTCTTCCAGCAGTCCTCCCGTCGTCACTATTCCTCCGGCCCTGAAGCTTCCAAATCCTCGAGCTCGAGCACAATATACGGAGTTGTAGCAGCCGCAGCTGCGCTTGGAGGAGGGTACTACTACTTCAGTGGTCAATCAGCATCAGACAAAGTCCCCGAGGTGCACTTGAAGAAAGGATCCGCCGGTCAGTCTGCAGGGCTCTTCACCCCAACACCCGCAGATTATCAAAAGGTCTACGATGCCATCGCGAAACAATTGTGGGAGAAGGATGACTACGATGACGGCAGCTATGGTCCGGTGCTGCTCAGACTTGCTTGGCACGCCAGCGGGACATATGACGCTGCCACAGGGACAGGCGGAAGCAATGGTGCAACAATGAGATTCGCTCCCGAAAGCGATCATGGAGCCAACGCGGGCCTCAAGAACGCCCGAGATTTCCTTGAACCTATCAAGCAGCAATTCCCCTGGATTTCGTACTCCGATCTCTGGACCCTCGCCGGCGTCTGCGCTGTGCAAGAAATGCAAGGTCCCACAATTCCCTGGCGCCCCGGCCGACAAGACCGAGATGTTGCCTTTTGCACTCCCGATGGCAGACTGCCTGATGCAAGCAAGGACCAAAATCACGTCCGGGCCATCTTCGGCCGTATGGGCTTCAACGACCAAGAAATGGTGGCCCTGAGCGGTGCGCATGCCCTGGGTCGCTGCCACACCGACCGTTCTGGTTTCGACGGGCCCTGGACTTTCTCGCCCACAGTGTTGACGAACGACTACTATCGCTTGCTTATGGAAGAGAAATGGGGTTGGCGATCATGGAAAGGACCTAAGCAGTATGAGGATTCCACGAAAGCAATCATGATGTTGCCGACGGATATGGCACTGGTCAAAGATCCTGTATTCAAGGGCTGGGTGCAGAAATATGCCAAGGACAACGATCTCTTCTTCAAGGACTTTTCCGGTGTTGTCGTCAAGTTGTTTGAACTGGGTGTGCCCTTCAAGGAAGGTACCGAGAGGATGAGCTTCAAGTCGACAGTTGAGACGGCGTAATTCTGGGGTCATCACTTGCAAGCCACTACAGATTCCCTCAATTTTGCCTTCTCTCCCCGACAATCTTCAATACCCGCATCTTGGCTACCGAGTACGTCATTTTGCACGCGGGCAACGGTACCACGGTACTGAGGACGACGTATGTTGGTTACTATGGATCGTTGAGTTTCCTCTCGACACAGCCTTGTTTTTTTTTTCTCTTGTTTTAAATCAATCCTCCGCAGAGAAAAGACGGAAATACCCCTCGGATCGGAGAATTTTCATAGCATGCAATTCAATGCAAGCAGATTTGTACCTGTTATTGGCAGAACGGGGAGGGCAACATGCTTGTTGGAGTTTTCAGCATAGACATAGACATAGAAATAGACATTAGATCTCGGCGGTCCCGAATTTCGATTTCCGACGTCGTTTAGAGCTTTGAGTTGCGAATACACCAATGTAAATTTCAACCCAGACCTTTTTGGTTTTGCCTTGGGCCTTTGAACAGGTTCAGTGAGCTGCAGCTGCTCCGTCGATGCATTCAATTCTCGTCATTGTGACTTCTCCCTAGGTAATCTCAGCTTGTTCCTTCCTTGATACTATCTTGCAGAGGTACATGGCTGTCTCATTGTACACCTGCTCATTTGATATCAAACTGGAGACTCTAATATTCTGAGAATCTTGTTGCCGATATGGCTGTTCGAGGTCGTCCCTCAACTCATATTAAGTACGCTTGCGCCGGCATGGTTCGGTCGTTCTTTTTCGTTCAAAAACCTCACAATCAGCTGCAATCAAGACTCCCACGGATCAAAATGATCGTGACTGGAAACCGTGACTGGATCCAAGACCTGAAGTCTGTCATCTTTTGCAAACACGAAATTCGCGTATGGGCATGAGTGCTGAAAGCCCTCAGTCGCTGGTTTCAGCCAGATACCGTCCCACATTGCTCTTCGCCGTGAGTCGAGCGATTTTTGCACCTTTGAACATGATTGCTTTCGTTCTGTTTTCCAATGTGGATATCTCAAGCAGTCGTGAGTGAGTCCAACACCTCGTTGAATGCCTTCTTGTTTGTAATGCATTCGTCCTGTCAGTCAAGACGTGACTATACCTTTGATCTTCGAGACCGTGGTCATGACACACAGGAGGATGACTTCGTTCAGGTCATCGTCTGTTTGCTCCGGAACTGTGCATAAAAAATGGTCAGGAGCCGGGCTTTGATGCTGTCCCATGGTCGAAAAAGATCCTCATAGTCTGATCTTCGTCGAAAACATGGCACAAAGCACGGCTCAAAACATGCTTCCACCGCCAACACCTCTCGCATCACTACCCCATTACCAGGAAATTTCCTTTGAGGTGGCCACACAATCATACCAGCATCGAGATTCCTATCCAGATGGTAAATCGCTCTCTCCGTCTACTTACCAATGAAGATTCTTTCTTTGTTAGAACTGACCCTTGAACTTCTTGGCCCCTCTAGACTACAGGGAAATTCTCCTCTCCGCACAAAGCAGAGCTCGCGCCGTCCTGACCTTGCACACCCAACCTGACTCCCGCCGCATAATAAAACAAGCTGTTCAGGCGAACGTTGAGATCAACAACCATCTCCGGACGTATGTGACCCGCATTCGGGACAACCTTCAGAGGGATCTCGATCGATACAAAGAACTAAGGTCCAACAACAGCCGCCGGCGTACGATTGCGGGCTTGGAGGCTGAGTTGAAAGAGCTGCAGCGTTGGCTGGATGTCCTAGCCACTGAGAACTTGATATCGCGCCTCGCGATATACAGACTGATAGAGGGGTCAAAAATCTTTGCGGAAGGCAACACGGCGGAGAGTCTGGAACGAAGGCGTGACTACGCGAGGACACATCAAGCTCTTCGAGATGAAATCCAAGCCCATGTCACGGAAGTGAGGCGCGAGATTGGCAGCGGTGGCCTGGAAAGCTTCCAGGTGCGACACAAGTTTGAATTATGGGATGTTAGGATGCCGGGTGAGACCGTCGCTGAACTGCATTACTAGGAAACTGGCCCAGTGGTAGACGATAGGGTGAGGTGCATAGGAAGGCGTTATGTATTGTACGACAATCGGGGTGGTGCTTGTTTCACTGAATGGTAGTCCTATCGGGGAAATTGTGGGGATGGCTGGATCTTACACATGTAGGTATCTGTCTCGCTGTGTACTTTGGCGCCCTCTCTTCTACTGCATATGCTACCGTCTCTGCTACTTTCACGTGCGGATCGACCACACAGTACACTCTCGGGCAATTTGATTTGGGGACTGCCCAAACAAAAAAACTCACAACTCAGATGTATCCCACCAGTAGGGAATTAACAACAAGAGAACTTTTCATTGTATTCAAGGCATGATCCTAGAAGTAGCCTGCCCGCGCTATTCAAACATATGTACTGCGTGATGCATCTATCCAACACGCGTCGGTGAAGTCTCGCCACGATTCTTGCTCACAGACCTCCCATTCGTGTTTCCGGCTAGACTCTCACGACTCTCTGTGCGCACGACTAGACCCGCGCGATCGATCGCCGCAGGGCGGAGTGATTTACCCGCCATAGCGGCGTGACGCGGCGACGCTCGGCCGTGCGAGGAATTCGGGCGCGACGACGAATTAGTGGTCGCGTGAGCGAAGGCTTTGTCGGCATCGAGGGTGGCGTCGTCGTCGGACATGTTCTCCAGCTCGAAGTCGGTAGGGTCGTAGAGGCGCTGGTCTTCGAGGTCGCGGTCGACTGGGACGAAGCTCTTACGGCCATTGAGCAAGCGGTTGAGGAAAGACAGCGGCGTGCGCAGGTTCGGCGCGCTATTGCTTGAGGAGGTGGGAAAGGCACGGTGGTGTGAGGAGCTTGGAGGAGGGGAGTGCGAGGACAAGTGCATGGAGCGGTAGAGTCGGAAGCGGCGCTCCCGGCCGCAGAGGTAGAAGGTAGCGATTATGAGGATGAGTAGGAAGAATATGAAGCCTGGTAAGCGGTGCGGCGCGTCGGCGTTGAAGAGCGTGTCATGGATTTGGTCGGTGATGCTTTGGGTGCCGTCTCCATTTGCGTCTGCAGTGGAATCGGAAGGAGTGATGGAGACGTTGTCTGGAATGCTTTGCAGGCGTCCGCCTCCGGGATATTGGAAGTCTGAAGGTATACCTGGGACGTTACTCCCAAACCCGACGGGGAGGGCATCAGTGGTGGCAGGAGGGACCTCTGCAGAGGCGTACAAGAGCATCTTTCCCAGTGTCCAACTCACTTCAGTCGATTTGATCGTTTCCACGGCTTGGAAAGGGTCGATGAACCCCTTCTCTTTCCCACTTTCCAGAACCTCTTTTGTGCCGTTGTGGGATGACCCCTCGGTGTTTTCGATTCCCACTCGGGGGATACCAATCCCATCGTGAAGCATGTTGATCAACCAACTTGCCTTGAAACATACTTCCAAGGCGATGTGCTCGTCGACTTCCTTGCCCCATGTTTTGTCTTTGATTCCTTGTTCAATATCTAACCAACTCTGCTCACAAAACTCCTTGACACGTTTTTGGTAGGTGTTGAAATCATAAGCTTTGTCCTTGTGTGCCATCTCGAAGATTTCGTGTGTCGTGTGCCAGTACTCGCTGATACCAATGAAATGGTTAACATCGAAGTCTATCGCAGGGACATGTACTCCGTGAATCAAACACGGTTCGTCTGGACAGGGTACGTCCTTTTCGAGTAGTGGGAACGTGCGTTTCAGACATTCGTCGAATTTACCAACACCGTGCAGGTAGTGGTTGGAGAGAGAAGGCCCATCGTCGGATATGACTGATCCGTCGAAGTTAAGTCTTACACCTGAAGGAAGACAAGGGTCAGGTACTTCGAGAATACCATCGAGGGCGTATGTTTCTTGAAGGTCTTCCACATAACGTCGCCGTGCCTCGTTTGCGCCGAAACCCAGCCATGTAGTGACGAAGACTCTATGCTCTTGCGGGGTTCCATTCATACTCCTCAGTCGCAATAGTGTAAGATCATTCGCATGTTTTTCCGCCTCAGTCGCATTTGGGGCGAATGCAATCTGGGCAGACGCCCCGCCCATGTCCAAAAATCCGTAGGTGTGATGTCCCTTTCCATGGTCATGTTCTTGTGGGGCGTCAAACCCTCCGAGCAGATAGTTCGCCGCAATCCATCCATACAATCCTTCTGTTTCTCCTGAGATTACTTGGACATGAAGGCCGCAGTCTGGTATTGAGAATTGTGTCTCGGATTGTATGTATGAACAAATAGTCTGTACAAGGTCCTTCTGTTGGTTTTCTGGTAGGAGGCGCATTCCAGCTGTCGCAAGCAAGAATATGGGGGTATTAGGAACAGCATCTTTAGGGATGTATTCGAGGGCATGTTTGAGGAGTGGCTGCAAGTGATCGGGACCGACAAGATTTGGTGTCTCTCCGAAAGTCGATACTCCAGGATGTACTTTCTTCGTCCACTTGTCCTTAGTCTCTAGTTCGGGTAGAGTTGGAGTGGATTCTTCGAGCAAATCGACGGAATTCTCGAGCCAGCGATATATGTACACTCGTGTTCCGGATGAACCAGCATCCAGAACCACGCCATAGCGTTGATCAGGTCCTTTGACCATACTGTCGGGAGATCATCGCATGGCTCAACTATTGCCAAAGCGACGGATCGACTCGGACGGCCGGTGAAGTTCAGGAGGTAAGAGCGAGCGACGAGAGACTTATCTGGGAAGGAAAGGAGATAATGACACTGAGGAATGGGATGAATGCAGAGGCGTGCATTGAACATGGGAAAGTAGCCACGACGCAGTTACGTAGTTTCACGTGACGTTATCGATTTCCACAGCCTTGTCTTTCAGCCTCGTGACATCTTCCATGCATGTGAAAGTACTTTGCGGTACATGAGAAGTATCTGTCTAGATGATGGTCACAGTCTCTTCTTCACAGCCGACAAAGAAATTTATATCCTGCATGTTCGCCTGTCCAATCCTGATATATCGGTCCTCATCGTCATCAAGACGAACAATCAGCAACGCGAGACCGCTGGTTCTATTAGGACCTGAATCTGGGGCGACCGTGTTGTCATCCAGTCCATCACGTAGTACGGTCTGTGTCATCATCACAGCACTAAAAGGACCCACATTATATTCGCTGGCCACATCAAACCACACTGACCCGACAGCAGTATACTTTGTCAGAGATTCTTCTCCCTTGGTCAATAGATGACCTTGCGGGAGCACGAACCAGAGGTCGTGGTATGGGGCGTCGTCATCATCCGTTTCATGCTCTTTTGCTCGAATATTGTGCCTGATGCGGCCGGTAAGTTGCAAAGACCCTCCAGTCTTGACATGGCCGAATGGATTGTCGGTATTTGCAAGTTCCACTGAAATTGACTCGACCCTCGCCACTCGTCGGTAGGACTTGGGTACGTGGTCGTGACTTGTCTTACCTATCACCGAAGCCCACGACCATGAAGGAGCAACGTAGGTGCCTGTCCCGCTTTCGAACGTTCCTTGCGGGTAAGTATATGGACGTTGTCGATAGGACGGAAACTTCCACATCCCGGTCCACAGCAGGCCATCGAACAGCCTCGATCTCCACACTCCGGCAATGTATGCGTCGCCAGTGAGGGTGGCGACTCGTTTTGCAATCGCCGATATCGCGGGAAACTTGTCAGTAGTAACACTGAGGTTCCGTTCAGTGTAATCTGTCAAAATTCCCATCCACTCCATCATGACTGAATCCTTCTTGTGGGCTGGATTCCCTTCGTACTCTTTTGGTGGAAAGATGACCGACAGTGTTAGCAAACCCCCTGTTTCGGTCTGGTTGGGCTCGAATTCAGAAGCACAAAGCTCGGCACATTCCCAGAAAACAGTATGTTGAGTGAAGTGAATCAGTCGGGTTGACAAGAGCCTTTCCTGGAGAACCCACGCTCTCTGTTGGAGGACGCTCTCTCCTACAGACGCCACCCAGTCTGGTGGCTCGGCTTTTATGTAGACAGACGGAGCATCTGCTTGGGTAAAGAGAGGACATGACCGTGGCTGAAGATCAAATGGCGCTTTCGGTGGGAAAAGACCTATCTCAGCATTGGAGGCTCCCTGAGCAGCTATTGTGTAGATGGCATTAGCATATATGTACCCCATGATCCCGCTTTGGGTTTCCCAGTCTTGATGGCCGAGCTCGTCTCCCTTCCTAGGCTGGATTATGCATAAAGCGTCGATCCACAGATATTGCACGCCCATTTCGCGGCAGAAGGCAATGGCATCTGTAAATGTCTTCGGAAGTGAGTCCAATGGAATTGATGTCATCCGTTCCTCAATATTCAAAGACGTAGTCGTAGCGGCATGCGGACGGTCTCCCCACGAGTACGACAGCGCGGCATAAGGCCCATCAGCATACTCGTAGGGCACGAGGCGAACATCAGCGGATGCCTCATCAAGTCGGACATCCAAGAGTCGGGCAGGGCGAGCAGGATTGGATGCTTGGTAGGCACTGTTTGCTCGACACTTTTTGTGGCTGCATTCGCAAATCTTCAACCATTCATGGATCCTTTCAGTGTAAGAGAGCATGCGCTTCGAGTAGAGGACTATGAAGAATGGCACATCTGAGCTCTGACAACATGACTCGAGGACATCTCGGCTTACCTGGTAACTCAACCTCTGAGGGGTCTTGTAGAACGGAGTATGTTACCCGTCTTGCATCTGGCTGATCACGATACACGACCTCGAGACCCTGAATCATGTTTCCCTTGTTATCTCTGCCCATATCAAACCATCGTACATCTAATGGGTCAGAGCACTTGACCAATTCAGCATGTCGCATCAAACGCTCGTCCCTACCCCATCGGAATTTTTGGATGTTCCAGAAGAGCACGGTACACAACTCGCATCCTGACTGTGCCGAAGCCTTAAATGCCGCGAAACTATCGTGGAATCGCGCTGCGGCTCCGTCGCACGTGAGGCTAGCTGGAGACAAGGCGGAACATATTTGACATCGTGAGCCTGCAGGCATTACAGGTAACCGATCACCAGGTTGGCTGACCATTGAAAAGCCGCGTTTGTTTAAGGTCCCATGAATCTGCGGTAGCAACATCTGATCATACCCATAACAAGTGTAGCGGTTGACTATTGAACTAGCCTAATGGCGTGGGTAATCTCCCCTCTCTCGCCTGGGGTCTGTGGGACCGTGGGACATTGACAGATTAGGATGATGGCTATATCTAGCTGAATAGCTGTCTTGTGGTAAATGTACCCGGTACCTACCATGGGTACGGTAGGTAGACACATACTAAGGTATCTTCAAGTCGTTCACCTGGTGCCGGATAAGGGCATTTAAACGACCCCGGCCCCCCGGGAAACACCTAAGACCGCCTAGCTGGACTGGGCTTGTTCACCAGATCGGCTTTCCAGGCGTCCCACCCGGGTCCTCGTACTTCTGGGGGTTGTGCACAATTTCATCAACCTCCTCGCTCTCTCGCTCTTTGGGAATATGCGAGCTTCCTCTGGGGCCTCATCTCGAGTAAGCTCACCCCAATACCAAGCATGGGGTCAGCACACGTTATGCTGCTCATTGCTCTAGAGACCAGCAAATGAGATTGACTCCTCGCATTCTCTTCTTAGCTGGGACGGGACAGCGTCATCAATGAATGCGAATCTTCACAGACGGTCTCAAAACTGTTTGACCCAGTCTGAGATGCCAGAGGTGAAGATATAATTCTGTGACTCCCCACCCTCGAAAGTCTATATCTCTTCACTAAGTGACAACGACGACAACATAAGACTCCCACTCATTGACAGCGAGTCTGCAACAACTTAAATTACAACAGCTACATCCATCCTTTCCTTAATCTGAGAAGTCCCCCACAATGTCTAACAAAGCTCCTCACTATGATCTCTACTACAACCCTTTCTCCATCTGCTCTCTCCAGGTATTGTACACTTTGCGTCTGAAAGGAAATCCCAAGTCCGCCGCCGATGCTGTCGACCCCAAAGAAAACTTCATCGACATCTACACTGGAGAGCAATGGAGTGAGGAGTATCTGGAAATCCATCCTCGTGGAACAGTATGTCTTGGGCCTCAAAGCCGTCCTTCGCATGATGAACCTGTGCTCTCTATCCAAAACGACAGGTAAGGGACCAAAGAAGAAATAGAAACTGACACAACCTGGGCAGGTTCCGGCGCTTGTCGCTCCATCTATCAATGTCCGACTCATCGACAGCGCCGACATCACGACCTATTTGATGTCTCATTACCCGACGCTTTGTCCCGCCGAGCACAAGGACACCATTGAGCCATTGCTCGACGAACTGCATGCCATCTCATATGTGACGTTGACATTCAAGCCCGAGGAACGACGAATCGAGGGTGTCATGGACGCGGTACAGGAGACCATGAATCAACCAGGCACCAGCGAGAAGTATAAAAAGTTGTTGCAGGTCAAGCTTGAGGGGTAAGCGGCATTCTTCCTCCATTCCTTCTTCTACCATCTGGGGGTTCCAAGGACAAAGCCACCATGCTAACAAAACTTCCCTTTCCTTCTCACTCCAAAAACAGACACGCCGCCCTCCTCCACCACCAAGCCAAAAACAGCGTGACCGTCCCCTCCGCCCGCGCCGCCTCGACAGCATACTTCGACAAGATCCTAAAGATCCTTCTTTCCCACTCCGGCGGCAGCGGCAACGGCAGCGGCAGCGACACCTGGCTCTTCGGCCCCTCAGCGGCCCCGACGGCACTCGATGCACAGACCATCGTCTTCATCGCGCGCCTCCTCGACGCGGGCCACGGAGATCTGATCCCGAAGGAGATACTGGAGTATGCGAAGCCGAAGCTCGAAGGGGAGGTGTGGTTGGGCATCACGCAGGGTCGGCCGACTATGCATACGCTGTGGGAGAAGATGCAGCATGAGAATGGGGAGGGGAAGTAAGGCAGCTTATCACGTGGGTGTTGAGAATGCTGGGCTGGAAATGGAAGGCATACAGTGGGGGAAGAAGACTGAAACTGAGCAGGGAAAGGAAGGGTAGGGTTGGAATGAGCGGTCTTTAGTGTGAGAAGGCGTTGCGCAGCTCTGAAAATTCATAAAGCGACGTTTTGAGCAGGGCACGCACGAGATTTGGGCAGGCTACTGTTTGGACCGCCAGTGGTTCTCTATTCCAATACTATCCAACGTCCCTCCATAATCCATACGGATTTCCAACATGTACATGATTGGACGCCAAGGTACTTCACACTCAACACCGGTCAGAGGCCTGCTGCAGTACTTGGACAGTACCTAGCCACTCACTAGACGACGATGCTGCGAGTCTCATGCACAGCTCGAAGCCGGTGTGAGCACTACTAGGTAGTAGTTCTCTTTCAAACTTGTTCAAATTGTACAACTACATCATGCCAGTGTCAGTTGAGGCTCCCTCGCATTACGAATGACTCATTCCTTACTACTCAACGCACAACTACGCAATATCTCGCCAGTGCTCGCCTGACCAGTGACCACACTGCATCTCATCTCACACCGGTGCAAACCTCCGATCGTGGCTGGGTGGTGCAACTCTCGCCTGGGGAAAAAACCCATGTTTTAACTCCCACATTGATTCTTTTCCTCTTTCAACCGCAAGAAATACAAAACGAGTCGTCCAATGGAGTTGCCGTCAATAAACGAACCGTCCAATTACACAGCCTGGACTGGTGAGCCTCACTCCTTCCAGGCATTTAACAAGTTCCAGAAATTCGAGTTTCGGACCCAGGCGCCTTTGTAGGGTAGCATCCACTACCTTGGTAGGGGTTAGGTTTCAGCCTTGCAGCCACGCGAATACGCTCATTCACAGGCTGTTACTGCACTGCGATGGTAGGCATGTTGGCAGCCTGAGGAGAGTCTTTCTCCACCTTACGGAGTAGAGACATCACTGATTACCGTTGTCAGTCTGTTTGAAGACTTTGGAAAGATGCCTTGAGTATCAGCCTTCCTAGGCACTTTCGGGTTTCACTTCTCGCTCTCAAACTGATCAGACCCAAATGCTCTTCTTCCAATGAAAGACGGAAAGGCTACGAGGGCTGTGCTATGGCGCAGGCCCCAGACCGTGCATATCCAAAGGAATTTCCTCCTTTTCCAATTTCCCGGCAGAAAAACCACGCATTGCAAAGTTGCACAATTGGATGGACACAGCATACTGCAATAGTTCTGGGGGAAAGAAGCGAATGCAATTGGGTATCTAAAGAAAGGCGCTAAATCCAAAGCGAAAGTAATACCCTCGCGCATGATGGACAGTCTAGACCCGTGCCTGGTTGAGAAGTCGGGGAGCCTCTGCCTCATGGAAGCCCTTGGCCTTGTCCAATCACACAACCCAGATAAACCGAGCTCAGAATGTCATCCGAAGCCACGCCGGAAAGCACGTTGATGTCCCAAAACCAATTATCAAAACGCCATCTCTGTTGAACCCAAAGAAATACGAGCAGCCCAATTGAAACACTGCCCCAATCTGTCTTCTACCACTCGTGACCACACGCACTCCCACGCCCTACATCAATTCTTGAAACTGTTGGCTTCGGCTCTGGATAAGTGGATATTCAAGATGCCGTGAAGACAGGTGAACCTATTTGCCCCTTTCGATCTTGCAACGGGAGCAACGCCGCACTCCACAATCTGAGCAGTAGGGGTTTCCCTCTACTGTCATCGGACCATTTTTACAATTGCAGCAAAACCAAAGCAGAGTTTTGGGACCGTGAGATGTTGGCTGACCGGACGGAAGAGAGAGAGGCGGAAGAGACAAGCTTGTGTTGACTGTATTGAAATCCTGGTTGTCGAGGTTTTGGTCGATGCTTTGCTCTTCATTGCCGTGCTGCGATGCGAATTGTTCAGAGTTCACATCTTGTAGTGACAAGGGCTGCATCAGGGATCTCGGTGTCAAGCTGTGTGAGGCGTCAATGGCAGTCCTAAGACAGGTTCATAGACAGATCAAACTCACCACATGTTTCGGGTTTGAATGTTTGCTTTATGTAAGTTCGAATCAATTGTTCTTAATTGAGACGCGAGAGAACAAATATCAGAAGGTGGTGTGAAGAGGATTTAGAGAATCACTTTCCTCTGGAGGATCTTACTCCCTCTTTATTCCCTGTATCACTTTGCGCAATCTGTGCGGCATTTTCACATTGCAACATGCCATCCGTATGATATAGAGGCTGTGCGAGTGATGGGCGAACCCAAGGCATCTTTCCTCAAAATCCAAGGGCTTTTCGGTTCAAAACAGTGGATAAATTGCACCAGCGTCGAAAAATCTGCCTGTTGAGAGAGCCCGTCAGGAAAACAAAGTGGCGCAAGCGAAACGATTGACCAAAAATTAGAAGAGCTTATTGAAAAAGCCGTTTGTGGATCCTTTAGACAAAAGCGCCGGTGTTTAGGCAAGTACATTTGTTTTACTGCCTTTTAAAGGGTAATTGCCCTCAAGTGGATCCTGTGAAGTCAGCGAAGAACTCATGTCTGTTATTAAACCGGGGGCATGGTCAACGAGGCTGATTGAAGCACTGGAGTCCGTGTCTTGAGGAGCGGGCAGGTTCAACCAGCAGGTCTTCAAAAGACGAAGCCTCGTTCTCCTCAATACCAATTCGAAAGGATTGGACTTGGCTCAAGCAGGGCACATTCAACTTGAAACGTCGAGGACTTGACGTAGTCGAAACATGGTTGCCTCATCAGGCACCTAGTTCGCAGGCCACCCCATAGCAGCAGCTGAATCGATGAGACTTTGCCAATGGCTTTCGGAGACATTGCACAGCCCAGGCGCCTCCACGAGAAAGGGCAAAGGACTTAGCCCTTAGTCCACAAAGCCGTTGACTTGCAGAGTGTGCATGCTCAATACGTCAGTCAGAACCAATATGTTGTTATGAGATTCGCCTCCTCTTTCTGACTTGCAGCTCCGTCTGCTCTCGTGACTCGGTGAGGGGCACCCTTTGAGGCGCGGTCGAGGTCATAAACACAGGCAGTCGGTCGAAAAGAGACAAATCATGGGAAAACAACAGGAGACACCGAAGAGCCTGAGTGCATTGAATCATGGCGCAGCGCAGCCGTGGGAAAGAGCCGGTACGGGTAACCGGTTTGAATGGGCCCAACAGCTGAAATGATGTCCTACCTAGCAGCCGTATCCTATTTGAGGCAACAGGAGAAGTTGTAAAACGCCCGGCGTTGGGAGGAAGTGAAGAAGTTCAGGTAGGTGAGGATAGAGAAGGGAAAACAGTAGCAGAAACACCAAAGCTTGAGTGCGCTTAATGGCGCAGGTACTCCGCTGTTGCTGGTCGGGTACTGGAAACGGCGGGGCATGTGGGCTCCGTGGGGGAAGGATCGCGGCACGCGTGCCACTCACCCCTACTGAAACTCACCCCGAACTGGCACGGCCATGCACGCATGCAAGCCTAGTGTCCATGGACGAGAAAGGCTGTTGTTCAAGCACCCTTTTAGAGAAGACAATTGCCCATTTGATTGGTAAAACCCCTCTTAAGTGACTAAGTTGTGCCGTTCCAAAAGCAGAAACTGTGCTGGAGCCATGCTTCGTGCGTGGGTGCCATGCAACTTCGAAGAGACTGCATGTTCTCTTGATTCAGAATTGAACAACCTCAAGCTGCCCAAAAAGGGTGCCTGACAATGGGGGACCACTAGTAACAGTAAATCATGTTCGGAATCCGGGGTATCAATTAAGTTATTAGCTATGCTAATTGGATCCGATATAAAGTCGGTGAGAACATCAGGCTTGAATGGCACGCCACAGAGGCAAAAAGTCCCCTCAGAAGCAAAGCGCTCGCATGTATGATTTCAAGCCACCAAGCCTATTATGTGTCGCGCCTGCAGAAAATCATGCGCCTGACGCTCATTGTGCAGTGCTCTGGACCAAAACCACTTTGTATCATTGGTCGCGTTGCCACCGACTGGCAGATGAAGACGTCTGTCAGCCGTAATGTATGTCAAATTCAATAAAAGAAACTCGGGTGGGCTGTCTTCGACCCGCTTGTGAGCAGCTCAACACTCACGGCCATACAGAATCCCCTACTTTGATGACCAAGGTGCTTTACTTTGCTTCTGATTTGGCCTCTGGCTTCACAGAGAGTGCTCTTCCTCGATTAAGGATAGCATCGATCACGGCTTGAGAAGACTCATTCGCCGCGTTGATCGATACACGTTTGGGGTTGGGCGTTTCCATAGCTGTCTCGCTCTTTGACTCTTTCACGGTTTCCATTTTAGGCTTCAATGCTAATGTAGAAGTCGACGCTGATTTCTCCTCGTTGGCGGAGAATTTGGCGGAGCCATTGGTTGGGACCCTGTGGAGCTTGGGTTCGGTGGCATCTGAAGACGCCAGTGATGGTACTAGCTCCAGAAGTCTTGGTGGTAGATGTGCGTTGTGGTTTGGTGAGCCGTTGAGCATGGGTGATGATGTTGGGGGAAGTCCGGGTGTACCTGTGCGTGAAGGCATCATGGACCCAACGGATGCTGTTGAAGCCCTGCTCAAACTTGGGGTATCCCAGCAGTAATCACGTTCCTTGGTGAGAAACGGATGCTCCAGCAGTTGTTTTGCCGTCCACCGCTCTTCGGGGACCCAGGTCAACATCTTCTTTGCGAAATCAATGAACAGCTCTTTTTCTTCTCCTCTGAGTCGGTGGATAGAATGTTCGAAGCTGCAATCCTCGCTCACATAGTCAGGGTACTTGAAATTGCCTTCCGAGTCGAAATATTTCGAGGCTTTACCACAGCGCTTGAGATAATCCTTCGGAGGCGGGCCCAACAAGCCGATCATCAGACCCAAGTGTTGTTCGGGACGGTACTGATCGGGGTTGGTACTGATCGAGTCGAATAAGCCGATACTCTCAAATAGATCCCACAGCATGACTCCCAGGTTCCATATATCTGCAGGATACGACCATCCCGCAACGAGGATCACTTCAGGAGCCATGAATGCGTTGGACTGGATAGGTTTGGTGTTCTTCTCGTCTCCCCAGGCCGCGAGACCGATGTCCGTGATTTTGGCGGAGGCAATCACAGCCTCGTTGGGTGATTCGCCAAAGTCGCTGCATGACTGATAGATGATTCGGCCATGGCTGTCAGGCGCTTTCCGTGCAGAAGGATGGTCAACTTCGTGCTGCACAAATTGGTCAAGAATGTGCGGGTCGCCGAGACCCATCATGATGTTGTCGGCTTTCAAGTCGGTATGGACGACGTGGCATTCGGAATGTAGATAGTCGAGGCCTTGGAGCAGGGCAGGGAGCAAGACTCGGAGTTTGCCAGGGCTGAACCGGCGGCCAGGGAACTTCTCCATACAGAGATCGATGGGTTCACGGAGAACATCGTAGACAATGCACAAATGTTCACCGTGTTTACCTTTGATGCGAAACGTGTCGAGCATAAATCGGACATGGTTATAGCCTGGATGTTTCGGATTGGCCGAGAAAAGCTTCTGAGCAATTTCCCGACGGCCTTTCTGAAAGTCTTCGCCTAGAGTGTTGACGTTGACCTTTATGGTGACATATTTGCGATTTCCGGCGTTCTGGTCACTGTTCAAATGCAACTTAGACCCTAAGATTGATAAGGAAATCATCTGGGTACTTACGCCTGGAGATCCTTGGCAAGCCAGACAGTAGCTGTCATGCCGTAACCCAGCTTCACGACGAGTTCATAGCGATGGTTGAGAACCTCGCCCAGTCTCGCCGGATACCAGTGATCTGGATTGTATTTGGGAAGAGTCTCCTCCTCGACTAATTTGTGACCGGAAATTGTGTCGGGCTGAGGATGTGGCGAAGTGCCTCTGGAGGAATGAAGCAAGCTGGAAAGTCCCTGCTTGTTATGGCTATGTGCCCGTTTGAGCAGGTTGTTAGGCCGCATAGTGAAACGACCAGAGATGCCGGATGAAATGGAATCAGAGACGATGCAAGATTTCCATGCCTTTGTCAAATCCAGTGTCACGGTGTTGCTAGTGTCGTTGAAATTGAGTCAGGCTGGCGCAAAGCTGAAACTTGGTAGTTAATAAAGGCGGGAATACGGATGACTCGGCTAAGGCGGCGACCTGCAAATCGGACCCCGGGTGATTTTCCTTGCGGCTTTCAGTTGCTAATGATCGTGGTTTAAGTAAGCGATGGCTCAAGAATGTTACCCAGAAGAAAGTGGAGGCGAAATTGAGGTGAGGAAAGGGAGGGAGTTGCTAGAGGCAGGTATTGGAAAGGCCGCCTGGGTTGGGCACCTATTCAACAAAGGTAAAAAACAGAAAGAGGTAGTACATTTGACTGATAGAGATGAACGAGGATGAGTGATCCTTCCAGTTAGTGGCCGCGCGCGCCTCTTACGTGACCAAGTTTTTTTTTTCGTTTCAGGGTCTGAGGTTGGGGGTTCACTTTCAGGTTCTTTGTCGAAGCGCCGATGAGCAGTTTGTACGGGGTGACTGGTACTGGAATCGGTAGGCCGGAGGGGTCGGTCCAATAAGGAAGTAAAGATAATTAAGGGATGATGAGGGCTGAAAGGGCTTGAAGGGCTGAAGGGGCTTTGTTTTGTGTGACTTACGCGGTCAAAGTCCTGCTTTAATATTATTCTAGATGCCGTTGTGCTGCAAACTGACGACTTCCCCGGCGCGTCTGGATCTGCCAGTCCGAAGTGTGCCTTGCACCTTACTTTGGCCAAGGGGTGGCCCCCTCCCAGGCTTTTAACTAAATGGGCGGCCTATTAGGGGCTTTTACCTGAGAGTTTCTTTAACCAGTTCGCCCGAAGCGTGGTCCGGTCCGTGCTATTTAGGCGCTGGGCTGCGATTCCACGTGACGATGTTGACGAGGGAATTTTATCCCTCAACCCTGCACAGGTGGTTTTTAATTCATCTGATCTTCCTTTTCTCCATCACCTCAGCAAATTTAAAAACCTCCAAAGACAGTTTATTCATCGACCGAGGCATGACTTATTGATCAGATCACTACTATCGAATTCAGAATCATCTTGTTTCCTGAGCTGACCCGATCTCGTGAGGCAATTTACAAAAATCAACCCATCTCCCTCCCTCATCGTACGTAGCATCTTCCCAAGGTCGTCGGTCGCTTATCAAGATGCTTCATGCATGGAAGCCGTGGAACTTTCTCGGACTGGATCGCGTGGGCTAAGCTCGCAAACCAAGACTTTCACATGCTACCTCAACATCCAACCAAGAGCTCAACCAACGACTATCTATGGAGTACCGCCATCGTTTGCATGAATCTTGAGCCTTTGCCCCGAAAATCAACTGACTGCTCCTGCAAATCATCTATGCCCGTGTCAATCTGTCGCGCCGTGCCCTTCTATCCCTACCACTTCTCTTCGTACATCCCAATCCACTCACCCCACCCAACCAACTTCCCCTCCACTGCTTTGAGAACGTCATCCCTTGTAGCTATCGGTTTCATTTTGTTCACGTCCAATTTATCCTTCAGACCCACAACTTGAAAGAAATATCTGTGTTCGCCATGGCCTACAGGCGGTCGAGGACCTGAATATACCGTGCCGCGGAGATTCTTGCCCAGGCGAAATCCTCCTGCCAACCACCTAGCTGCAGGCGGCTCCGCAGACTCCGTCTTGGCCGAATCGAGTTCGAAGTCGGAGGAAGACAGCGCAGTCTTGGTAGGGGGAATCGCGTAATACATTCCATGGTTAGGCACAAGCGGTAACGGCGCATCAGGATCCTCGATGATCAGAAACCATTCCTTCACATCGTCCGCCGAGACTCCAGACGTGTTCGGGTCAGTCGACCACGACAATTCGGGAAACTTAGATACACCATATTGTGAGTGCTCGGTCGAAAGGTGGGCAGGCGACGAGCCAAGTGTGGGCGATGTGACGATTATGTTCTTGGGAACATTGGCAAACAAGGGTGATCGCGTGAACAGTTTGGCATCGCGACCTTTGTTGTTAAAGAGAATTCGTGCAAGGAAGTACTCTAGATAACGAAGTATACCCATTGCGGCTTGGCGTGGCAAAGATGGTGTTGACGGTGATTTGGTTGGGTTCCAGTCTGTCCAAAATTGATCTGCAACGCAAGAGAAAAAGTGACAGGGTCGTTGCTTCGGCTTATATGCGGTGTGTACGGCCACAAAATTGCGATTACAACTTCCAAACACCAGTAAGTGCTTATATTGCTCCGACCGTCGCTGTAAGATCTTGAATGGGACACACCAACGGTGCCAGGGGAAGGTGATTCACCGTCCTGACCTAATGTGACAATGTATACAATAGCTCGTACAATGCAGATAACCTCGCAAATTCAACTCGTATCCGAGATTTATCTGCGTGAACACGTCCTCGACCGTGCCGGAGCAATGATTGATTCTGGGAGGATCGGACATGGCAAATTCGGCCTCTGGAAATTATCGGCCTCGCCACGAAACATGATTGGACATCTCAGGCCGGTACCAGATATGGCTGGCGTTGACTAAGCAAGGCCGTTACCGGGCTAGGGATACTGGCGAGCTGCTTACCTCAAAAAGTTGATCGTGCTCCACAGCAGCGGTGATTGTGACTGTGATGTGTACTTCGTTGCAAATCGCATCATATTGTGGGAACATGACCGTCTGTCCAGATTGATGAAAATATGTCGTCGGTGACGGGCCAGCCCAGGTCCGTCAACATAGGGTCGTCCATGAAAGTTGAGTAATCTGGTTTTATAGCCGGGGTTGTCGTGCTTTCGAGACGTGGAATGGCAGTTGTCCCTTGGACTGCGTCACCTCTTGAAGGCTCATCTATTCCGGAGTTAGTGCGAGTTTAGCCATGGAGTAAGGAGCATACCGCTGCGATTGTCAGACAATGGGGGTGGGTATACTCCCATAAAGCCTCCGAACTCTTCCCTCCACCAGACGATGCCGTCAAGAACCAAACTGCCGCTTAATCTACTGCGTATGCGCAAGCCAACGGCTTCGCTGCCATTGGATTTCCTGAAAGCACGTGTGCTGTTCCAAAGCTGAGTGAGGGCGACACCGTTACGCGCTGGTACATCATCATTTTGCACACTCATGGTTTTGTGAAGACTGATGCCGAGAAAGAGTGCAGCTTTGGCTCTTTCCACGTCAATATACCGGCTAAAGGAGGTTTTGAGCAGGCGTAGGAGAATGTGACAGGGTACCATCAGACCGTAGACGAAATAAATGCCGGACGCAGACACAGAGAGATGTCCAGATGATTGTAGAGTCTCGAACGATTCCACGACGCGGCAACACCTGCTAGGGCGTCAGCGGAAACCTTCCAAAGCCACGGGTTACTGACGTGAAACAAAGGTCGTAAAGAGAAGTGGGATCTTGCGAGGTGGGGGACTTCCATAAAGCGAAAGCCTGAACGACCAATGTAGAGATTTGGACGTAGAGATGTTGAAGTTCTAGACCAAATATCAGCTTTGAAATACAAGTTGAGACTCCAGGGCGCCCACCAGAAGCGTATTCCAACCCAACACTGGTGATCTGGGCTTGGAAAACATTCAGCAATGTGTCCAGAGATCTCTCTTGCTCAGCCGTCATTGTACGAAGCCCGTTCTGGGCAACAGCAATTCCGCATCTAGTCACAACATCCTGCAACTTCAACTCGAATTTAAGTCTCGGAGAAATTCTTTGGAAAAGCTCTCTCCGCTGATCAAGATCATGAGGGACATCAAGCATTAGTGTCGCTGGACTCCCTTTGTACCAGCAAAATCTTAACCTCGAGTATTAGCTCCAAGACTTATCGCATGAGTCCTGACAACGTACCGTTGGTAGATGACTGTGCAATATCCCCAGGTCTCCGCACGTATTCTCATATCCTCTTCGTTGAGCCTGACAAGGGTTTTACTGAACTCTTGACTAGCTACAGGAAGGTGCAATCCGATCTGCATTGCCATGTGCAAGACGGCCGCCGAGAGAGGGAACGTTAAGTCGTGCCCATGACCGGTCTTGGGAAATGGCCAGTGAAGTATGAGCAGCAGCCCATGTACAATTGGCAATGTATACTGGGGCACATTGAGAGACAATAGAGCTTGAGTTTGAATTTTGATAGGCAAAACCGAAAGCAGCGTTGGGTTTCTCGAGTAAGTTCGACAAGCAACTCCAATAATGGCCCAGAAGAGAAAGGGGGACAGGCTATAGTAGCCATTAGGCGTAATTGAGGGGTCGAGAAGTGGAAGGAGGACGGCATACTCCCGGAAGTACCTAATAGATGTTAGTAAGAGCTCTGACAGCTACTCAGTGACATTTTACAGTTGAAACATCGCATTGATGTCTTTTGAATCGACAGACTGCCCATCTAAGCTCCGAGGCAGGGTCCCTGAGGGCTGGATATCATGGGGAAGACTTTCAGGAGTCTCCAGAGACGATTCGGCGGCCGCTTGAGGTAAAGATCGAAATGACACAGGCGCGATGGCATCTTGTCTGAAAAAAGGTGCAACCGATGCAAGACGGCTGTCATTGTCAGTGCTCGGGTTACGGGAGTGGTTTACAGCTGTCCATGAAGTCTCGGGTAATGTAGTGGACTCGGAATTGCTTGTTGCCTTAAGACGTTCCTGAAGCTCGTCTGTCTGTTGCTCCAGTTCTGACATTCTCCTGTCGTTTTGTCAGAGAGGAGCACGGGGTCGGAAAAAGACAGCATTGGAGATGACTTTTCATACTTTCTCTTGTGCTCTCTCCTGAAAGGCTCAGAAATGATGCACGTCCTGCCCATCTTCCGACATCGCGAACACGGCTTGTCGGGATCCATATACGCATCACATTTTGCCTATAGGTATCACTTATCACCCTGGAGCTGCCACAATTGTCAGCGACAAACGCACCTTCTGCTGTCGACATTCTGTGCAGGCTCGCTTGATAACTTTCGATTCGCTCCTATTCAATGGTTAGGAACGAGCATTTGCTGCGATCTCAAGTACCACAAGTCTTACGTAGGTGTCTCCATGTCGCTCATTTTGACCGGCTTGTTGTTCAAGCAGTATCATCCAGGCAGAGTTCGAAATTATGCCTATATATGCAAAGAGACGAGAAGCATTCTATCACTGCTGCAAAGGGGCATGAGAGGTGTAGCGAAGCAAGATGGAGAAGGGGAAGGAGTGGCGGATCAAACGCGCAAATAATGCCAATGCTAATGCATCGGCCTCAGTTTCTCCGTGGTCCGGCCGGACAATTCAGCCTTGCCCAGCCTTGCGTGCCTTGCCAGACTCCTCAAATATACTCACGTGCAAATATCAGACTCGCACTTACACAGGATTGGGTATTTACGGCAGTACATTCTTTGTATCTACCAAAGTACTATACAATCATTCAATCGCTTCATTCTGTTTGCCATAAATCATGCCATAGCCGCCCTGGCCATGTCCCAGCATATCTTCCACTCGCGGTCCAGCACTCGGTGGAATAAGAACCTTTTTGTTACACTTTGTATATATTCCCAGTCGTGCGATGGGTCATCCAAGGTTAAGAATCTCGCCATGACTTCCATCTGTAAATACGCCAGCTTTCCGCGCCGGGCCGCGTTCGCCGTCATGAGAGTTAGCCATGTCCACAGATCTCGTTCCCACGACTCTCTGAAGACCCAGAAGCGCAAGGCATCTCCTAACTCGTCGACAGCTCTTCGATACCCTGAGCAGCGGCAAGACCAGCCCAGCAGGTGGGCATGGTATATATAGAGAGCCTTGCAGACGGTTCTCTCGATTACATGCTCATCATCAGAAACCCGACATAATCTCATGAATTTCGCGCTGTTGGCGCGCGGATCAAAGCTGATGAGGAAGGTTTGGTCGCTCTCGGACGGGCTCTTGTCCGGCCTTGGATTGATGCATCTCGTCCAGCGCACAGTTTTTGCGATGAGGGAAAGAACATCTAACGATAAGTGACCGTTCCAGGCGACTGACTGGAATCCTGGTGTCAGAGTGCGAATCAAGATGGTGACAGTACTAGGAAATGGATGAGTCTGGTATTGTAAATGTACCCCCTCGCTCGCAGATTTATGCGTAGTGGTGTGATTTCCGAATAAAAGTAGTGCGTTTGATTCGGCCCTTTCATGCTATCGTTAGCTCCAATTCCTCAATATACCAGTTTTGCTACACACCATGCGATGAAGGACAGGAGAGCTCCGCCAAACAGTTCTTTGTTACTTGCACCTTTGAACGCTTTCGCCATCTTACGAAGCCCTTGCAGATGAGCCTCATAGGCATCAACATCCAGATATACGTTCTGCCCTGGTCAGTCTGAGCGGGATAGATCCTCAGCAGGACTTACATCAATGATCATGAGGAAAACGGTTGCCAAGATCACAGCCTCGTCGACCCATCCAGATTTTAATTTAGCCCTGATTCCGGCAAGAGCTTGCCCCTTGTGATACAGCGACAAATTGCATCTCTGGCTATGAAAGTCTTCACTTGCAGCCTTGAAGCTCAAACAGAGCGCCACAGTGGCCTCAAATAACTCCACATTTTGTAGGGCTGCAGGAAATGCATCTCTGATCAGTGGATTGTCCTTAGTCTGATATTTTAAAGCGGGTCTCTGTGATGGGGCCCAGCTATGGATGACTGTGGTATGTCAGTATGGACAGTAAATAGTGGGCAAAGAGATACACACAATAGTCCATGGCTACTACCACTTGTCGATCTTGACGGACTGGGATGGAGTCGAATGGGTCGAAGGGTTGGGACTTGGGCTGTTGGTTAAGTTGAATGAGGTCCGCCAGGTCATTCCATTGCTCAGTAAGAGCAGCATGGTACGGCGAGGCGGTTTCTGAGCTGAAGCGCCATTTTTCCTTGGTTGGTATCGATGTCGGAGTAGATGTAGGAAGCGACCTCGTTAGTGGTGATTCGGATGGACTCTGGGTTGCAATGTCCCGCAACGCATGCTGACCCGATTCGGTGACAGAAGGTGTTTCCCGTTTCGCAAGAATCACGTGAGAGGAAGCAAAGCTGGTCTGTGACGAGGACGTCTCGGCAGCATCATCAGACTCCTGCTTTACATGCGAGGTAGATTCAGACGATGCATCTGCATCGTCGTCATCTTGACTCTGCTTGCGCTGTGGACTTGGCCCTTCGGTTAGATCGACACCTTTCCTTCGCCAGTATGCTACTCGCGCCGCATGAGCCCTAGCCGCAGAGTGTTGCAATTCTTGTAGTCGGCGCTTGTTAGGCTTCACATTGTTCTTGAAAGTTGATTGATTGTAGTTGATAAGTGTTGGCATCGCGACGCTGCGATGGGCTACTGATATTTGTTACAGAAATCGCGCCTGCAAGAGTCCGTCATCACGCAAGCTGGCGTGCTTCGAACGTTCCTATGGCGATGGGCTTTCTAACGTGAAGTGCCGTCTGTAACACATTGATCGTCGTGGGTCAGATGACAGCGGCAACACTAGTCGTATCTCGATATCGAGCTGTTTTAGGGGCTTACTGCTGGCGGGGACTTCAACCGCAGGCGATATAGCAAAGGTCTGATCTACGTCTGCGATCAGTGGAAGTAGAAGTGAAGGCTATGGTTTGTGAACAGATGGTATAGAGGAAGTTTTCGGAGTGTCAGTTGATGTCAAGTCGTTCTGTTAGTCAGAATACGGAGGGAAATGTGCTCCGGGTTGTGGCAGAAGTTGAGAGACTGCCAGTGGCGGCTGTCGGCGGTGGGCGACCGAAGTCGCTGAGTCGCCCCCAATTTTCAGCCCTAGGAGGCTAGACCGGCCAACGAGCTTAGGCTCACTAGGCGTTGAATGCCCCATCCCGCAGTAACGGTGCCCCCGTAGTAGACGCTCCCCGTACCCTCTTACATGTACATCGGTCAGCAACGACTTGTGAGAATTTGGGAAAGTATTCAGGATTTCAGACTAAGCGACTGCATCAGCTACGTAGTTAAAGACTGCGAGCCCACATTATACGGGACAACCAACGCGACTTGGGCAGATCCAGGGGGATGAATCGTGGGTCTTAAGTAAAAGTCCAAACCAAAGCTGAGAATAGAGATGAAGGAACGTTACACTCGTACTATCAGGATGGCTAACACTACTAGTACGGTAGTACCTGGGTAAATACGAGAAGCAGTGTTGAGCCCTTGTAGGGGCACTCGTGGCACACTCACAGCGCTGCGGTACCGCTGAGCCGCCAGCTTATCGATAACGTTGTCGGAGTTTTGTATTGCCGACATTTCACGACATTTTTTCCCTGCGCAGTCGAAAATCGCTTCAGTTTGCTTGAGTACAAGGTGCAGCTTTCAACACCGTTGCCAACAATGATTCTGTCTCTCTCCCGCCAGTGTCGGTAGCATCTTCTAAAGTCTTAGAATCTACAATGGACATTCACAGGTGTCGTTTCGTTCCATACCCTCCGCAGCCGATCAATGCCCTCGCATTTTCCCATGCCTCCAATCCGAAGAAAAAATCCCCAGTTGACCTGCGCCTAGCGCTAGGTCGCAACAACGGTGATATCGAGATATGGAACCCTTCAAATGGGCTTTGGCTGCAGGAGACAACTCTCAAAGGAAGCAAAGGCACGACAATAGAACAGCTTGCATGGACCCAAGACCTGATTGTGGATGACCAGAACGTCTCCAAGGGACCACTCCGGCTTTTCAGCACCAATGGGTCAACTGCCATCACGGAATGGGATATGTGCACTGGCGCGCCAAGAAGAAAGATGGAAGGAAATTTTGGAGATATCTGGTGTTTTGCCGCACAGCCTCAAATTAAAGAGAATGAAGTCTCAGACAGCCTTTTGCCTGGCGCCGGCTCACAATTATTGGCGGCAGGATGTATTGATGGTACAGTCATATTGTTTTCGACCGACGATGACGATCTGCGCTATATTCGAGCGCTTGTCAAGCCACCTGTTAAGAAACCAAAAGTCCTCAGTCTTGCTTGGAGGGATCGTACCACAATCGTGGCTGGCTATGAGGACAGCACCATTCGAATCATCGATGTTCCCGGCAGGAAAATTATTCGTAACATGTCTTTGGGAAAAGCAGTCGACGGTAATGACTCAGTGGTCTGGGTGGTCAAATGCCTCCCTGATGGCTCAATCGTCTCAGGCGACTCCTCAGGAGAGCTAAAGATATGGGATCGAAAGAATTTCTCCTTAGTACAACGACTTAATACTCACAAAGCCGATATACTCGACATCACAGCCAGCGCTTCCGGAGACACACTCATCTCCGTTGGTGTCGACCGAAGGACCATCGTGTACAACCAAGCTCCCGTCCACTCGGGCAGTCATCAGGCGAGATGGGGGGAGATTGCCCACAAGAGGTATCACCACCACGATGTCAAATGCGCAGTGAGCTTTGAGAGTAAAGAAATGAGTATTCTGGTCTCTGGTGGCATGGATTCTAGGCCCGTGATTGTCCCTATTCGCAGATTACAGACTGAGTATCATCGTGGGCTTCCGCATTTACCTCAAACCCCTCAAATTTCAGCCTCAAAATCATCGCGCTTATTTATTTCTTGGTGGGACCAGGAGATCGTTGTCTTCCATGTCCCGGCTAACCAAGGATTGCAAGCTGATGTCAATACCCCTGAAGGCTCATCAGACCAACGCTACGAAACCCTCACAAGGCTCGTCCTACAGGAAGACGGAAATATCCAAGATGCTCAGATCTCTGAAGATGGACAATTCATTCTCGCTGTGACAATCAATGGGGTCAAGATGTTCCAGCTTCGAAAAACTCACATATCTGGAAAGCCATGCCTTCGAACGAGACAGATCGATCTGCCTCACTCCATGACTCACTTGGGGGGCCGTCGAGTTGGATTTTCCCCTGATGGCAAGTGGCTCTTTTGCATTCGGAAGGACAATGCTGTGGCCTTGGCAAAGATTGTCCTGTCAGAGAATCCCAAAGATCGGCCCACCATATACGAGAAGCTGGTGAAACTCTACCGCCAACCTCGAGACCGCCCATTATCAGCGTTGCGAAGCTATGACCAAACCATTACCCAGGTTGCCTTTTCCAGCAATGGCCGTGTTCTCGCCGTGGGTGACATCTCTGGCGCGATTGATGTCTGGCTTCTTGAAGGCCATGAAGACCCTAATTTCATTGATGAATCCGCATCTGATAAGTCTTCTGACGATTCCTCTGACTCTTCGTCCTCTACAGACGACGAGGATGATGATTCTTACTCGCCTATAATCCACGGGCAGAGATGGATCCGCAATTCTTCGGGCCCGTCACTACCCCGGCTCGACTCTGCCATTCTCACTCTCACTTTTCGTCCTTCCTCATCCGGAACGGCGTCGCAGTCCTCTACGCATGATAACCTAGGTCTTCATGCAACCCGTCACAATCCTCACCCAGTCACACACGAACTTCCATCAGCTTCAAGCAGTAAACTTCTCGCCATTACAGCTAAGCATCAATTAGTTGAGTTTGAGGTTCTCTCCTCAAAACTGTCCGATTGGTCGAGGCGCAATCCTTCCAAGTACCTACCACATAATTTCACGAGGATCAAAGATCGGGTGGTTGGTTGCTTTTGGGACTCTAGTGACCAGCAACGCAAGGGCGAACGACTTTGGCTGTATGGATCGACATGGGTTTTCATGTTGGACGTTTCACGTGACCTATTAAGGGAGAATGAGGCAACAAAGTCTCCTAAGGGCAAAGCAGATGTGGAGAAAGTTGGGCGTTTGGGACGGTACGACGTTCTTGGACCAGTCATCAACGGAGCGAATATCGACAGTGCCAATAACACCCGCAAACGACAAAAAACGAGCGGTTCTTCCTCACATTATACTGAACACGACCAAGAACGCCCCAAAAGGAAGCGCTTCACTGGCGCTGGCGACGCGATTCGTACTCACGAGCGCGAGCTTACCATCTCAAAGCCAGTCCGAAAATTCAAAGGTCTTGCAGAAGAAGACGCCGAGATGATCGATGTAAGCGCGAAGGACACTTATGAAGATGACGATATGGAAGTGGACGATGAGCTGGACGAGACTCTGGCTCTGATGCGGCGCGGCGCAGAATCTAATGACTCGACGATAGAGCCAAAATCTACCGTGATCAGGCAGATGACGCAGCAACCACGACCCCGGTGGCGACACTGGCACACCTTCGAGTACCACTCCATCCTCGGAATCGCGGTGATAGGGGGCCCCGCTACTCCTCCAGGATCATTAACAACGGCAGACTTATCGGAGTTGCATTCTATGACATTGAACGAGCAGAAAACCGAGGATGCGCCATCCCGAAACATCGAGGTCATCATCGTCGAGAGACCTCTTCACGATGTCGAGCAAATCCCCCGGTTCGACGGCGGACAAGATTGGGAGGTGTAGATCGAACAGGAATTGCCTTTTCGCCGCCAATGCCGACATTTTGCGCAGTGTACCCTTGCTGGAGCGACGCGCGTATGTGGGAGCTTGAGATACCATTCATCCATATCTGAATAGATACGAGAGTAAAGCCGAACAAGGGACCGATGTTCGTCGGTACACGTGTAACGCAAAATGACATACCCCATGACATACAAGACACGAGTACACGAGTACATGTTTTGCGGTCGAAGTGTCTACCTACCCACCCTGATGTAGTGCCCGCCCAAGGTCACCTCTATGCTTGACATAATCTTTTTCCTCCATTCTCTCCACACTTGTTGGGTTCACATGAGGATACGTACCATCTCCTCAAGCCACGGGCCTCACCGCTCCCAAGCACCCTCTCGGTACACGTAAACATCCCATGCACGGGCCGGTGATCTCGGCGGAACCTTCTATCTCTTTTCCTTCTCGAGAAATCGGTCAAGCGAGCCGCTTGAGCGCGCAGGCAAGTACGTGCGCGGCAGGACGTGCGTCGCAACGACTCCAAGTCGAAGATAAGTAGCTGGATCCACCGCCTCCATTTCTTACTTCTCCCGAGGCGTACGTAGTCCCAGCAGTGGTGGTCCCGGATTCCATGACCCGATATCGACTTTTGGAAGTCATCTTGTCAGCACCCACGGTCCTACCGCAGATAATCTCCCACACAGAGTCGATCAGCACCTCCAGCACTTTAAGTACAGGCCGCTGTAATGTACCACATGCAACTTCAAGGAGGTAACCCACCACCCGCATACCCAAACAGTGGCAGCCGATACCTACCTAGGTACATATCGAGATATGGTAGACGTAGCTAGAAAACTCAGTTCTCCAGTCCCGGGCCGCGCACATGGACCACAGGCATTTTCATACTCGTGTTGCTCTCTAACGAGTACCATATCCTACGTTGCGGTAATCTCCCTACCGTAGAGCAGAGTCCTGGGACTTACTCTCCCTCCAAAAACTCCACCCAGTACAGATCACAACCCAAGCCTCCTACCATAGGCTTCTTAAATTTTCAACCACCCGGTTGTGCGCGTTGCCCGACCCATCCATCATCTTACGGCATTCGGCCGCTCCAACAGGAAAATTTTTCGGGAACGCCTTGGAGCTACCCTACGTGACCACCTACCTACTGTACACGCTACTTCGGGAAGCTAACGAGTAAGTAAGTAGAGATTACGACGCGCACGCGTCCCCGGTCTGCAGTAGACGATCATGCCACGCACGAAGAAGACCTACTATTGGGGAGCTGTCGCCATTAAGCTGACTCGCCGAAAGCTCGCAATCGCAATGCGATAGCTTGGGCGGGCAAATAGGGAAAAAGAAGTCATGCGTTTGGTGGGTTGAAGCTCCCAGCTCCCAGCTCCCTCCCAAAATTCCGGTGGGTGGGTGAAGTGATGGTACTGTAAGCACTCTAAAAGGGGCAGTCAAATGATCAAATCAGCGATACAGCATACAAAGTGGGAATATGGAGAAAGGGCATTTCAGACAGAGAGAACTGCTTTCGAAGCGGATACAAAACTCGGCGAGAGGTGTACTATGACAAGCTTGCATTGGTTGGCTTCAAGCACGGGTCATGAAAATTGAATTGGCTGTGGATTCAGTCTCCTGAAACTCTTTTCATTTTCTCCTTGGGAAGACAGATATGACAGATATGACATATGATCATTTCCAACCGTTTTACCCGGTGAATGATATCGGTCCAGCTGCTGGCAGACATCCAGACCAGTGCAAAGTCCTTGCAGAAACAGGTGCAAATGAGGTTCTCAAAAGTTGCTCCACGCTCATAATAGGTAATATCAACGCCGTGAATCCTTGATTTGTCGTGACCGTGACCTCTCCGTTCGACCAAGTACTATGTAGTATATGATAGGTGCAAGATCTTTGCCGAACTATACACCAAGAAAATGCAAAAGATGACATCCTATTTAATCGGAATTCCCCGTCTGATGAACTGTGATTTTTGCGTTGGTATCCTTGAAAATGCAGTATAGACCACGCAAGGCGCCTGGGACCGTATATGCTGAACGTAAAACAGAATTACTCCTCATCGCGTCGGAAGGTGGTATCATCAAACCAGACATAACAGCGTTATCGTGCAAAGGAAATGGACAAGGTGACAGGGAAAGGGCAAATGGTCTGTCGGGTTACCGGCGCCCTGATTGATCTGTACTGTGTTGAGACCATTGCATGGCCTCGTCTTGTTGTTGCGGCGAATTGACTGGATGCTTGACTTCATCGGGTCGCTGGCCATTGGCTGTCCCAGGCATCGAGTTCATCATGTCGTTTGCCACCGAGTGTGCGGCGTAACTTCGGAGCTCCCGCTCTTCTCTTTCATCTTCCCGCATTAGTTGTGTTCTGATGGGCTTATCAATATTTTCCCTCCGGATCTTCCGTATTTCATGGATGATCCAGAGCAGGACTTCTTCGGAGCAGCGAGTCCTTGGTAGCTGATATCGAGAATTCCGTACGTATCGACGGGTGACATCGGTGGCCCCGTCATTGGAGAAGGCGATGCAGTAGGCGATCTTACGGTTCCAGCCTTGAGGGGGAAAATGTCAGTCTGGGAATGATGGGAAGAACGGAGATGCTCACCTTCTGTGTAAGCCCTTGGGTTATCCCACATCTCCTCACAAGGGTCGACATGAATCCACCTCCTTTGGTGTTCACTGTACACCTCGGTCCAGACATGGTCTTCACTATTCCACACCCATCGGACTCTGGCGCCGGCGGCACGGCACAACATGCTGAAGCAGTTGGCAAATTCACCTGCTCGTCCTCTGCGAGTCTCGAGAAGAGTCCATACTTCACCATATCGAGGGAATCTTTCAAAAGCCCTGCAGTTAGGGCCAGTGCACTGGTATAGCTCGGTTTTGGTGGCTCCACGAGCGACCTCGTCATCAGTGGGTGGAATCTGCCCTTGGGCGATAGTCGCACCATGACACCGTGTGCAGGGAGGATTGTTGACAAAGGTAAAAAAGGATCGTTTAAACCACCTGAGAAGTCCAAGTTAGATGTGAAGTTGGTGGGGAGATCCAGACTCAACATACCTCAAGAGCGACCTTATGACACAGTCCTGGTAGCCCCATTCTGGCTTGACATTGTCACCTTTTGAGGCGGCTATGCCCTTTAATAGGTTATGTTCCTCTTCGGCTTCGGAGTAAATTCTATCAATGGGCACATGTGTCAAGGCTTCGTCCAACAGGCCCGGGTTTTCGTATTTGACGGTGGTCATGGAGAGTGTGAGGAGCATGCTTCGGAATCGGAGTGAGGGACCATCTTGTGGAGGTGAAGGGACAATTGGATAATTCCGCAAGTTGGTGTATGTGGGCGGTTGGTGTTGCGAAGATCGTGAACTGGGAGCGACAGAAGGTTGGGGAGAGGCCGAAGGGTGCTGATGGTGTGAATGTGAAGGGGTTTCTGGTCTCAAGTGTGGTGAAGAGGAGCGAGGACTCCTGGCTTGCTGCTCGAGTTCATTTAATCTTCTTGTTCGCAGCAATTGCTCGAATTGTTTGGAAAGGTCTGCGGCGTTGAAATCGAACTCGTCGTCGAGAATGCGCGGGCGAGAATTGCCCGCCATGGTTGCGAACCGTTGATCAAGCTGACAGTCAAGAGGCGGAATACGAGGAGGTTGAAGAGGAGATGTGAATAAAGAGCAGTGGTGGTGTTGAGCCGAATGTCAATGTGATGGGCTCGATTTCAGGTGACGAATTGCGCAGTCGCGGGATGCACAGCCGACTCGAGACGCCTCGCCACAATCCGCACGCAAAGTATTGGGGTACAGCCCATCCACGACCGAGGAGAGTATTGGGGAGATTTTAACAGCAAGAATAGACAAGAGACATTCAAGGTCGAGGTGGTGTGTCGCTGTAGTAGAAGAAAAGGGAGAAGAGAGGAGGCGACAGTGAGAATGATTGCTGCGTGGATGCGTGGTGAGTTACGTGGACAGGCCAAGTGCGAGCCTGAGGATCTGATGAAGGTGTACGAGTAACCAGAGTTAGCAGCGTTGCGGCGGACTTGGGACCTCGCTTCTGGGGGGCGGATTGTCCAGGCGTGGACGTGTCCCCTTGGCCAGGCAGCAGAAGCAGCAACTCGTTGAACGACATGTTTAGGTGTGTTGAAGCCTGGATTGGCCCCGAAAACACTCCTTAGGGGGGATTCTGTTGCTGCTTCTGGAGGCTGACGACGACACGACACCAGCAAACCGACTGCGCCGCGCGTCCCCCTGGTCGAAACTACCAATTAAAGACTGGATTTAGCTCGAGAACGGCGTGGCCGGCCAATCACCGGCCACTGCCAAGAGCCCCTCGTCACTTCCATTCGCCAGCCCAGACTTGCAAATCTTCCAGCTTTTTCTCACTTCTCACTGACTGTCAATTGACACAATTCGACTGAGCCACAGAGCCTCCTCTTTAACTGCAGATCAGGGTCTATCTTGCTTGCGCATGCTTGATTCGCCATTCGAACACGCAAATGCACGCAGATGCCATCTAGAAAAACCCGATCAATGCAAGAAATCAGATCGTCTTGGCAGAAAATAATAAGATTCTCGATTCCTGGCTGCCAGAGAGCTGACACTTGGACAAGCAACGCAAGAAAAGACTGAGACGACCTATTTTCCTCGGTACGCCGACCAGCCGTGCTTGAGCCATCCTCGAGCCGCGCATGCCAGTTGAGCCAGTGTCAGGTCAAGCCTGCATGAACCCCTGCATGAGGATCATCTCCGCCCCGATTTCCATCTCTTGGCATCATCTCCAGACCGACTGGCTTTCCCACCGTCCATTTTCTCGGTTTCTATTTCTACCTGGAACTGCCTGAACCTTCGTGGCAAATTCAACTGTGTTTCATCTCCGCACTTCGCGTCACCCACTGACCCCCTCGCCCCTACCGCGTATACATAGGTACGTACTATAGTGAGCATAAGTACCATTAACAAAACGTCTTCCACGCCTTCTTCCACCATGGCCACGACGCCCACGCCGCCCTTTCATCTGCCAAGATCTGGTCAAGGTCGATTTCTCGTCTTCCGGAAATCACGTCAATGTCCTTGATGCGTTTGATCGATGTCTTCTTCCACAACTTGAACCCAATGTAGAACACAATAACGACAGGGGCTGCCAAGTATCCCTCGAAGAAGATCTTCGTCCTCTCCGACGATGACATGTCTCGATAGCCGATCTAGTCCGGGTACACACGTTAGAGCTACTCTTGGCACCTTTCACTTCGCTGCTTATTTTTCACAACGTTTTCTTGGGAATGCTTACCGGTGCGAATCCAGTCCAGAACTGCGCAATGAGCACAAGGCAGTTGAATCCGAGACCAATCCACGATCCGATCACGCCAGCTTGAGACTTATATGGTAGTTCATCTAGGGTGTGGCCATGGTACTTCCAAGCTTGGCGGAATCGAATATGACAAGCACAAATCGAGCCCCAGGTGAAGATGCTTGCTAATCCGCTGACAGCAAACATCCAATTCCATGCCTCCTGTCTTTGTGAGGGCCTCAGGGTCACAATGTAACAGAGTGCGCCCAGAGACGAAGCGAAGATGATAGCCACTAAGGGTCGACCTGTCCGGTCAATGTATCCAAGAATTTTGGGGGCTTGACCATTGTCCGCCAGGGCGGCCATCGTTCGAGAAGCACCATATACTGACGCGTTGCCGACAGAAAGCACAGCGATCAAGATAACCGCATTGAAGACCGATGGAAGACCTCCAACACCCGCATTCTAATTGACTGTCAGATCTCGAAGCCCTTGTTGTTGTCAATCCGTTCCCAGACACTTACCTTGATAGCCAGCACAAACGGCGACGTCCAGAAGTTGTCGCTACTTCCGCTGTTGAGGAGCCTTGGGTCATCCCAGCGAACCAAGCAACCCACAAAAGTGAGCGAAATAATATAAAACTATTGACACATTAGGGTTTCGCAATAATTTGATCCATTGGGTGGAGTCCCAGCTTACCAAGACAACCCGCCAGAAGACTTGCTTAATCGCAGTGGGCAATGCCAATCTCGGATTCTCAGCCTCAGCAGCGGCTAATCCGACCAATTCGGTTCCTCCGAAGGAGAATGCGGCAGTCACGAAAACAGAGCAAACGCCTAAACACAGTTAACATGCGGATCTTGAATCTGATTCTGCAAGATCCAAGTTGGACTGGACTCGGTGTCGACAGAAAGATAGCTCTGGGCGCACTTACCCTTAAAGCCAGCCGCAAAAGCGCCCGGATCGTCCCATGTTTTGGCTCCAAAGTAATGTCCCGTCGGCCCTCCTCCTACGTCAACAACCAGAGCAAATATAATGAAACCAAGTGTCGCGATGACCTTGACAATGGAGAAAGCGAACTCTGCCTCTCCGTATCCCCGAACACCGAAGAGGTTGATCGATATGATCACGAGGTAGAAGATGGTTACCCATACCGCTGGATTCACATCGCGAGCACCATGCCAGTAATTGAGTGTGATACTCGCCGCCATGATCTCAATAGGAAGAGTAACTAACCACTGATTTTTCTTGGCGTCAATACAACTTCCTCTTGGTGGAGGAGTATAGAATCTTACCTGCATTGCATAGTTCCAACCCCTTCCACAGTCAGTCCCAAGGTACTTCGAGAGAAAGGGAAGCACTTACATGGCGAAACCCCAGGCTGGATCAATGAATCTTGATGAATATGCCGAATACGACCCTGCAACGGGGAAACTGTTGTTCTCGTCGATTTCATGTTAGTAAGTTTATCAAGGTGAAGGATACAGGAACCATGTGCGAAGTCGATGTCACTTACAGGACCGCCATCTCACCCAACGCGTGCACTGTACAGAATATCATGATACCGAGTGTGCAATATGCAATGACCAGTGCAGCGGGACCACCTGTTGCGAGGGCAGATCCAGATCCGACAAACAGACCAGTTCCGATTGAACCACCAATGGCAATCATCTGCAAGTGCCTCTGCTTCAATTTCATGGCTAGTGCTGGTTGTGCCGGTGGCTGGTTTGGTAGAGGCTTTCCGTTTTCGTCGACGAGCACTTCGGAGACACGAGCACTGTCGGATATGCGTTGTCAATCTTTCGACTTGTGGCAATGTCTACGGACAGAGAATACGTACTTGGGGTTCTCGCGAAACGAATCAATCATTCGGGTAAAAAAGCCCATGTTCTGCTGGGTTGACACGATCTCTCCATATTCCTGGCCAGGAGCAGTGCCTGGTAGAGCCGGCTCTTGCTTCTTCTCGACGTCTGGATCCATGTCTTGGCTTCGACTTGGTTAGTCTTGAAGAGATTAAACCAAAGGACGACCTGTTAGAAGCGTCTTGCCGAAGCTGGTTTCGAAGTATAGCGAAAAAGCTTCCAGGTGTTGAGAGGGGGAGATCAAGAAAAAGTCACGAAGTGCACGTCTCGTTCATAAAAAGAATTGAGACCGAAGTATCCATCCTCTCCTCGTCGATGATGCAACGGCGGAAGTGATACTAGTCAAGTTGAATTGCCCCCACCACTTCACTACCATGCGGGATAGCACTTCTACCATGGTGGGCCCGGCGTAGGAGGACCATGCTTATTGATAGCTTAATCTGAACAAGATCACGCTACAATGGCAGGCATCAGCCAGGACCATTGGGGTGCAGCCTCTACGAACGCGGAACAACCGGATCCTACGCAGAGAGATAAGGCGTTGAGAAGCATCTGAAATTTAGTTCTCTACTTGTATTCACAGAGCTGAATGGTCGCGATAAGAAGTTCGCTGAGTGAGGAATTTGTGGTTCACATGAGGCTGAGTGATATACTTGCTTGGCGCGGGAGGCGGTAGCCTTTTCCTCTTTTTCAACATCATGCCGAGAATTCCATTGATGCAACGAGCAGAAGGCAAGGTTGAGTTTCGCCAAGTGGTATTGCACCTTGTCGATGGCGAGTATTCCTGCATCATGATCGCACAGCGGCAAAGAGGAGAGCTTTGAGACGACGCACGCATTTCCATGCCTCGGGCAAGGGACATTGTCTGACACGGGCGAACAGCGAGGCCGAAAAATTCTAGTATATCATGCCAGAACCGCACGAACATCGGCGAAAGTCTTGTTTCACTTTGAGCGGTGGCGGGCATGGAGGCACGGAGAGCACACGAGGCAGCCAGTCACGTCAGTACTGTTGCTGTCTGATCCGACAGTCTGGCATGACATCATATGGATCCAAGGTAAAGTCCCCGTCAGCGACAACTAAATTATGCAAGGCTTAAAGACTTACGGTTGTGATATGCATCGGCGCCATAGAGAGCAATCCATATGCTTGAAGCCTACAATATCACCAACCCCGGTCTTGTTTTTCATAGGGCACACGACACATGATCACAAGACTCTGAGCCCGAATGATGCTATTGATATGCAATGCACATTCCCGGCCCATGCCACTCTATCTATCTAGATGCCACTGGTCTTAAGGAGAGACCGCATACCATACAATCTTGACCTGCTAGGGGTGGGCCGGTCGATCCGGTTTCATCCTCAGCCTCGGTGCAGATCCGAGCGATATTGTTCTCTCGCCACTTTCTAGAAGACTGCTCTCTTTCTCTGCTACATACAAGCAATACCCACAATGGATGGCAAGGCCTGCTCCGTTGAGAGGGATTATCAGGCTTTTAGATTGCCATGTGCGGCCCATCCCCGTACGGAAAAGGCCAGAAATGCACCAAGACCTGGTCAATCGTAGCGGTAAGCTCAAATCCAATATTTTCCACATGTTACTGCGCATGGCTTACGTGGCTCACTCGTTGCTCACAATCTCGTCCCTCCGCCAACTTTCCTTTTCCTGGACTTCGCTGTGTAGAGAGATCGCGACCATTCCAGCAAGCGGGGAGGTGACAGCTGATGATGCAGCGGTGTTCCACCACGCTCACCATCACTTCTTTGGGCATAGCATACCTGTACCGCTCAGGCTGCCCAACGCATGAAGTGCTGACAATTGCCAGTATCCGGCATGCGGCGGTCGCCAGTCTGTCTAGTCTTGATCTAACCATCAACACGAGACCCGAGAAAGAAAGAAGTTCGTTTTGTAAGGCTGACTGACGGGTTGATTTTAGAGTAAAAGCAAATCTCGTGTGCCCCCTACGGAGACTGTACGGGTGCCGGATCAAGCCTCGCCGATATTGGGAGAACCGCTCAACTGATGATACCCACTTGCTCCGAAGACTGATTGTGGCATTGTTGGCGGCATCCATCCAAGATGCACATCGCCGTCATGGAGTGCTCCAGGGCCGTCTTCATCGTTCAGCTCTTCTTTGAAGACACCCGCTGTGGAGTGTGGGCTGGGCCGCCTTGCATGCTGATCGCCACTATCCCTCCCGGTGCGTATATGTGATGGGTCTGGAGACATATCTGCCAATGGTGCAGCAGCATCTGTAAGACCTTGCCTTTCGGTGTCCCAGGTGTCCCCCTTCTCCCCGAACCGAGAATTCTTTCTTGTCCATCTTCGCCAGAATGCGAGGCCGTGGGACTTGGTTTGCGGAGGCGGAGTGCTGAGGATGAGGCGGACCGTGTAATCAAGGTGGTAGCTGTCATACGAGACTGTGCAGAGGAAGAGGACCTGAATCCTCTTCGTGAGCACATAAAGTTCGATTTAAATACGGGTGAAATCCACAAAACAGAAACTGCCTTTGACAGGGATTCGGAGCCTGACTTACCCAACACCACGACAGGGTCCACTCGGCCGGAGCTGCGAAGCTGACCAGCGACCAGCAGACTGGGGTGAATACGACTTTATCAAAGTCAAATTTCGCCGTACAGCCATAGATACCTATGATGGCCACGATCGAGGAGGCTGTCGTTGCGTGTTAGCATGCCTAGGACACCAAGCGAGACTTGAGACTGGAGCCAACTTACGACCCGCGACGGTAGCAGCGATACGCTTCCACAACTTTACCCGATTCATAAATCGATTGTTAGGTGTCCATTCCCTCATCTCCCTCGCCAAGTTCCAATCGCACACCTTGGCCATACCCATGCAAATGATTTGAAAACTGGTGAATATGAGATGCAACTTGTGATTCACATCCACGCTGGTAAAGGACAACGCAATCAAGAATACCGACGAAACGCACGCCGTGAACAATTTCCCACGCCGCCACCAGATCCCCACGGGCGCCCTCGCTCCGACGACGTAATCGATGCCAAATCCAGTCCACAACAAGACCGCAACGAGGATGCTAACAGTTTTGAATGACAGCTCGCGCACCGCTCCAACACAGGATATGAACGGGAACATGGCGTACGAGGGGCCGATCCGCGGCCATGAACCGTCTTCCTGCGCCGGGCGCGTAACAAAATAAAACAGAAAGTATATCATCTGTGCAGACCAGAAGACGGCGCCTAGCGCGCAGGGAAGGGCTCTCCATAAACCTATGTGACGACGGAAGAAGCCTTCTCTCTTGTATGTTCTGGGCGGTAGGAACTGCTCTGACATTCTGGCTGGTGAGGATCGAGTATCTGCGGGAAGTGTTGTCGGCGGTTTTAAGAAATCCGTCATCGTCGTCGCTACTGCCCCTGTCGATGCAGTGCCGGTATATGGTGGGGGAATAGATTCGTGCGATGCATTCATCGCCGCCGTGAAGGTAGGTGTGGCCATGAAATCGTTTTGTCGGTCGAAATGACTCTCCTTACCAGACTGAGAAGCAAAAACCAGGAGAGAGCTCAAAAACTGCGACCACAAAACTCGCTCCTCGCCCCCAGAAAATTGAAGGAAAGGAACGCAAAGTACAAAACGAATGGAATAGCAATCGATAGGGAGAACCACGACCTCGTGTCGAAGGGAAAATCGGAGGGACCTTCGTTTCAATTGACATCTTATGCTACCTTACTCCTACGCCCCGTATATATGTGCCCATCCCAGTGTACCTCAACGCCACAGGGCGAGAACGGTCTCCATCACAAGAGAAGCATTTTCAGGCCGCCCATTACTGGCTTAGCACTGGATTGAGCGAAGTATATCGGTGGTAAGGTGTTCAGCTGGGTCCCACGTCTTCATCGCCAAGTGATGAGAATGGGTGCATGGTGCAGGATGCTCTAATCAAATCATCGAAACTCTCTCCCTCGATGCAATGCAGGATGTGAGACCGAGGCGCTTGATTCCCAGAAATGTGGCCCAAGACGCTAGCTTCAGACCCAAAGGCTTACAGTGAACCGACGAGTCGAAATGTTTGAAGCCGGTTACCACGACCCGGGAAAGTCTTTTCTTCGATTGTGTTTGAATCGAGTCCGGGGGCAGACAAGATCAATTTCCTTTTCATTGGACCGAAAGTGGGCAGTGGGTAGCGCTATACTACATGAAGTAATGGTTTTTTTGATGCGTTCGAGACAAGATGGGCTTCCGCGGTATTGTCGTGGTTTGAAAAGCCGGAATGTACCGTGCTACTACCATGCCTAGGTAGTCGATGTAGTATTTTTGTGGAGAAAGCTCAAAACGGGCAGTACTTGTACAACGTCTAAGTTGCCACTAAAATTTCTAGCCTTGCGTCTGGACACTGCAAAATGCAAGCTTGGTGTTCTAGGGCTGATGCCAAGTGGGCAGCTCCAACCTCTCCCGTGTCTCTCATACTTGCCAACTTTGTGGACGACTGGGATGGGAGAGCCGCATACAACCGAGACGGCTCGAGAGGGAGGGGCTAGCAACGTATCTAGGGCATCGAGCTAGGTAAGTACATGCTCATTTGGGTACCGGTAATCAAGATGCTTCGCCACCCTGCGGGTAATATGCTCAACGCGTGAGACCCGATCAAGTCCCCGTACGGGACCAGTACTAGTAGTCAGCGTACCTCCTAGCAGAGAGATTTCCCGCGTAATAAGGCTCTAAACAGAGATGTACTTGTACCTAGTCAGCCCGCCTGACATCGACGTTCCAGGTTATCGCTTCGATAAGCTGGGACGTGTCCACGTCAAGGTGAAAGTGGGAACGAGAGACAACATCACACGTAGTCCGCGAATATGGCAGGTAATACAGTAAGAATATAGAGCCGTTGAATTAACAAACAATTCCCTTTTCCTTTTTGTTTTGTAATCTAATAATTCCCTGTACGGAATGTCTGAGGATGGGCGAGGCATATGTAGACGGCAAGGACGGTAGAGAAGCTTTCCACCACTCTGTGGGGGCGGAGGGGCATTCTTGGCAATGCAAACTCCTCCAGTCACCGTATCAATGACAAACAGTAGTATCTGAAGTAATAGGCACTAAGTACGGAGTACTAGGGTTCATAAAGCTTGATGGGGCGAGAATGATTCCGACGTCTAGAAGCGGTACTGCCCCAAGGCCTTGACGAAAGTACCACCCAGTACCAAAGGAAGTAATCAAAAAGCGCGAATTCAAATGTGGAAGTAAAAAGGGCGGTCGGCCACAATACGTGAGAGCATCCTACTCGCAATAAGCTACGATGTTGACGTCGACCAGACAATCAACAATCCCACAGGGTCGAGCCTCCGATCGCGGAAGGGTGACAATCCTTCCACCACAGAAACGCTGCGACAACAAGCGGAGCGGAGGAATGGAAGACGCAGTCTTCCCAAGGACAAGGTACCAAAATCCGCAAAAGAGCAGGCCACGGAGGTGGAGGTGATGAGGGGAAGCAAAGTAATGCCACCTCCCTTTGATGGATACGTACGGGAGTGAGGAGGGAATAGAAGAGAGTCTCTGGGAAGCCGGAAATGGCGGATAAATTACCAGAAGAGCTCGGGCTCTCAGCATCAGCGACACAAAGCTGATCTTTTCCGCGCCTTCACAAGGGCTTCATTCGACATGCGAGGGGTAAATGCCATGCACAGGAAGAATGAGAGGAGCCAGAATCCGCAGAAAAAGCACCGGTTTTGGGAAGTCAGGGGGTACACTGCCTGCCCCCCAGAAGGATCCTGTGCCCTCAGATTCAAGGCTGTGGATGTTATTAAGGATGAGTATTAACAATTCTGTTTATAAAAATACATCGTCCCACTCAAAGGGGAAGAAAAGATGCGGTCCCGCGCACCCAGCAGCTATGCGTTACGCCCTCTCCCGATAGACGTTCAAGTCGCGGCACCACCCCCTCCGGCATTTCCACCCGACTGCCTCTTAAGAGCCGAGAAATTGATATACTTAGGATCCGGCAGCTTGAACTCCGGAATCTCGGCGACCGCATTGCCGCCGCTACTCTCGCCCTCGGTCTCGACGCCGAGCATTGATCCCGGGGCAGGTTCGCGGATGGGGAGCAGGAGACTGGATCCTGTCTTGGCTCCTCTCAGCCGTGCGGCTGTTTGCGACTGTGTCTGAGCTGCCTCAACGCCGGCGACCGTCTCGGAGGAATCGTTGGCGCCGTTCATCTGCTGCTGTGCGACGGGCAATAAGGCAGTGACTTCCTTGTAGAATTCGTCGAGGCGGATCGCGTCGCCGCAGAAGGCTTCAAGATCGTCTTTGATGGATTCCGGCGTCACGAATTGCGAGAATACTCCTGAGGCGACGAGCGCACGGCGAGTGCCTAGCACGTCGGCGGTGATTTTGGGGGTTGGAGGGATGACGACGCCGCCTGGAGGTACACCCGTGAATGGGACGGGAGGGACTGCAGAGGAGGAGGATGGCGCGAGGGTGGTCGTGTCGTTGATGGAGGGGGCGTCGACAGCCGCAGAAGGGGTGGAGGAAACGGGACCGATGGGGGCCGTTTTGAGAGGGCGGATCAGTGGAGAGCCATACGGGCCTGTATGAGGTGATTGCACATTCAGGCCTATGATTCCCGAGGCCTGCATACTCGGTACAGCAGACGGCGCCGAATGAGTCGACGTGAGGATTTGTGGGCGCGTGAGCATAGAGCTGGATGTGTTGGGCGTCAAGTTCTCCTTTTTGGTATCGAACTTGGAGGTTTCTTTGGACGAGGCTTGTCGGGAATTATAGAGACGATTTGCGAGGAGTAAGATATCTCCTTCGTCGGTGATTTGCGCTAGAAGGACACCTGAGCGATGCACGAATTGTGTGTAGCGGTAGTCGAGATCACCCCACGAGTACTTGATTTCCACGTTTTCTGGAAATTCTGAAGGTGCTTCCAGATCGAGCACAAAGTTGAAGTGTTTCAACAGCGCTTTCTGATAGAAATGGTTGTCTTCCTTGAGAGGTGTTTGCGGCCCAAAAGACAGTGCAGTGAAATACAATGTAGCTGCAGAGCTGCGACGAGGTGGTTCAAGTGCAAGCTTGATTCGGTGAGCAGCACGGAAGGGTTCATGTTCTGGCACCTTGAAAGCTTCTGCAATAGGCACTTCAACAAGCTTTAGTCCGTATTTCTCGGCTTGCGTGGTCCAGCTAACAATAGCATCGTCGACAAGTTTCGAAGTGACATTGAGCCACGATAATTCCAAGTGATAGCAGTTCTCCGGATTGTGGAGTCTGTCGTAGTGCAAGTTGATGATCTCGGGTCTGTTAGACCGTTTCCTAATGTCAACATCGAGTCGGATCATCTTGCTCAGCGTTACGGTCCGCTTCTTCTTGTCGCCCAATGTCTTTGCCAGTTCAGATGCAACCTGCCCATGGTTTGCAAGATTGGAACCCGAGCGAGATCTGCCAGTAAGCAAGTCGCGAGTAGGATATTCAACAGCAGGAGTGGGAGGTATCGACCGGTCCGATCTTCGACTGGCAGGAAACCAGGACTGTCTGGCATCCACACGCTGAGCCCGAAATTCGGGCTTGATAGAATAGAAATAGTTCCCGTCTTTAAATTTATGCTTGCTGTTGACGTGTTCGAACAAATTCTCTTTCATTAAATCATTTCCCAGCTCGACCGCTTCATCTCGCGTGTCAATATCTCTGAAATTGTGAACAAGCCAATTCGTCAGATCTTCGCCCATGAAACACGAATAGTGAAGTCGCCAATGCCATCGCCTTGTCTTGATCTCAATGCCGTTGTCACCTTGTAGCGCTTGTGATAGTTTAGGGAGGCTGAAGGATTCTCGCTCAAATTGCTCAGCCTCCGGCAGAAGTTGGGTAGTTTGTCCTTCTCCTGCCTCTTCCGCGGCAATAAGTTTATCGAGCTCTGTCGCCACTAATTCGGATGGATTCAAAGTCTCGAGGTTGATTCTCAGTGGGTTTCGGTCCTTCTTTTTCATGGTACTGGGGCGATTGTGAGCGGGTCTTCGCTCGTCGGGCGGAACATAGCGAGCTCTTTGCCACATCTGTGTCAACGCTCGAATTCCTCGTAAATGGATTTCTTCTTCACTTTCCTCCGGTTCGGACGGGGTCATTCGCCATGAATTTGCTGGCGGCTGGACTGGAATTAGAACAAATCGAGCGCGCCAGAATCTCAAGGCATGGACATCCACGTCAGGCTGCCTCTGAAAATCAGTCAAGTACTTGTCGGCTGCTTCCCATGGATATTGGTCGGAAAATCCGTTAAACTGCATGTCTCGAATCTTATACGCCCCAGAGAGGATGGTCCTAATGTTGGGGTAATAATTGATCTGCTGTGGAATGGGAGGTTGCACATTTGGGGGTTTCCGAATATATTTAGTAACTTGAACGCGATCGCTCTTCTGGAGGGACAGTTTCTGGATCGTGTTTCCCATGGACATGACAATGAAAGATCCATCAGGTCGAACGAGATTTGGTGTAAAGAAAGAAGAAGTGTCACATGTTCCAGGCCCGACGGCTTCGAGAAGAGCAGACCCAACGACTAATTGATAACCATGGGCAAACCTGAGAGCAAGCATTTCTCGGAGTAGCTGATCGCGAGATTCTGGCTCTTCAAGCAGCTCGTTCGAAGGCGCCAAGGTAACTTCGTAGCCAACAGTATCATACTCCATTTCAAGATCTTCCTTGGAGGGAAAGTCTTCCGTCGTCAAAGGGACAGAAGCAGGAGTGCATAGGGACCTCCACTTGACGGTTGCGGCACGTGGTTTTCGAGGATATAGATGTTGCCATCTACCGAATAGTGACTCTCTTTCAGGATGCCGTTTCAGAGGATTTGACGCATTGACATTGCGAACGAAGGGAAGTGCACTTTTAGGCACTGAGCTGGCAATTGATGTCCCGATCTGGCTCCCTGTAGTGTCTCTCTCTCCTGATTCATCCGAACTGTAGCTGCTTGCGGAAGCAGAAGACTCGCTGTCTCGCCCATGCTTAGGGTCGTTGTCGCCTTTGATATCAGAGATGTGGTTGTTGACACGCCGTGCCGTTGAGTTCGATCCGTGAGAACCAGACAATCCATCATCCTGGACTTTACGCAGGAGTGGAGTATTGATCGAAATTGGTCTTGCTGGAGTGTTTTCTGGTCGACCTGGGCTATGAGAGACAGGCTTGTCCAGAAAGGCTGGAGCTTCGTTAACCTTTTCTCCGGCTACACTGTTAGTAGAAACCGAGCGGATACTGGCAGCTGTTGTTCCCACCACTGGTCGCGAATGTCCTAGGTTACCAAAAGATGGGTGTGCTAGCGCGTTGGTGATGTTCACTTCTGTACTGGCAACAGCTCGAATAGGGGGCGCCAGACCTCGTAAAGAATAATTGAGTGAGCGGTTAACTTTCATGGTTTCCGGGGTTTTCTTTATCGCCGAAGGAGAGCTCGGGCCATCGGTGGAAACGAGAGAAGGCAGCTGTGGCCGAAAAGGCGAATTCAAGGACTTATTTGTAAGCACCTTCGTGAGTCCGGATCCAGTCTTGGACGCGTCGACAGCATTTGGGGCCTTCTTAGCCTCGTTCAAAGGAGCACTGTCGATTTCTGCTATTTTCTTGCTTACTGTCTTCGATGCTTTTAATGCGGCCTCTGAAGTGGGTTGGACCTGGAACAACGCGTCGTCGTATTCGTCCATCTGGTGGTAGACATTTCCGAGTGCCTTAGCATGTGTCGATAGAAGCCCTTGCAGAGGTCTCCGTGGTTCTGTGCTGAGACGACTTTTTCGCGACACCGTAGGAGAGTGTGACAAGCTCCTGCTCCCACTTGTACGTTTTCGTTTGGAATTCCGACGCTTGATCTGTTCCGCTGTTGCCCCTTGTGTCTCGGTCATATATGGTATACTCATATCAGCCATACCAAGTTCCATAAGGCCCATCATCTGTATTTCGTACATCCGAACTCGAGGAATAAAGGGTGTCTTTTTGCTTTTTGGTGCGCCGTCTGAGATTTTACTGTTTCCCTCTAGGTAACTTAACTCTGTATAGCCAAGTTCCGCTGACCAGTATGACAAATCGATCCACTGTGGAATGCCGAAAGTCCATCCCTGAAAGCCAGAGTGACTTCGTCCTGACATGAAGCTGGCGAAGAAACGCGTGCTGTTTGTAGCAGAGGAAGACACCGCCGGCGATAGTTTCCGAGGCTGACTGGCGTCGAAAAAGCTCGTACTTGATGAATGCTTATGCTCATCGGGACGTGTTTCCTCTGTGACTGAAGACAAGGACATATCGTCGGCACCAGACTGACGGTACTTGAATAGAGGCACAGAGTGTAGAGGCATTCTTGAGAGGCAGACGATATCAATACCAACGCCGTTATTTGTGAGGTTCTGCGAAGTCAAGTTGAGGAGATCTCGATTGACTTCGAAAACTCCAGTGCCAGCCGTCACAACCACAATGGAGACTCCGGTTCGAATGAGGTCTCGATCTTCAAAATCATGAGCAAATTGAGTGCTGGCGATATTGATGGCTTCGAGAATGTTTCCTTTTAACGCTGTGCTTGGTCTTCCAGCAATGCGCACAGGCCGAGCTTTTGCATCGTCTTCAGCTATCTTATTGTTCGTGGAGGTATGCAAAGAGATGTCTCTCAAGAAAACTCTGAAATCCTTTTTCAGTTCGTCCAGGATCGTCGTCCATTGGGCACTGGCCATATCGGTGACCACAACTCGATAGAAGTCCTGATACTGACGAGCCGTCATGTTGGGCGAACCTGATACCGATGCTACTTCAAGTCTTCTATCCCTGTTTCTAGCAAGGTCGACTTTGTCGTATTCAAGGCGGCCGAAGAGCACAATGCTGACTAGATGTCGAACCTCTAGATTGGTCCATCGCTTAAAAAGGTCAGGAAGGAAGCCGTTGATGACTCGATTAAACATAATTTCCCCGTTGCCTTCGGAGTCAAAATCCCACATTTCGCTAGACATCTGAACGAAAAGCACATAACGCGCAGCTTCGCTGCGAAAGACTGGAATTGTAGTACCGGCGAAGAAAGCCGTAGCAGCTTTGTGATGCTGGACATGAATCGACTTGACAGTGAGCTTGATGGTACCCAAGTAAGTGATTCTCTGGCCTGCGTAGACGGTAGTTCCTGCCAATTCCTGCCCAACCAAGCGCCACATGTCCGATCTTGCAAGGTACGTATCCCGGAAACTAAATTCGACGTGGGAAGCCGTGGACTCCTCGAAAGAGGCCGGAACGATGTGAACGTGCGAGCGAGGCCGGAACCCAAAGGCCGTGGCGATGTTGCTCTTGATGGAGATCTGCAGGTTAGCCTGATTCGCCTTGAATTCAGTGGTGGCAAATTTGGCTATACAGAGATAGTGGTCTTTGAAATTCCAAGGACTAGAATTTTCAGACAAATTGCCCGTATTGCGTCTCGAATCGAGGTGTTCGTTGTCCGGGGACTGGAAATCACGAACATCCGAGCTCTCTGTTGCAGGGAAGATCTTGACCAGACTCCCTTCGTGTATGCCGCATCCTTCCAGTATCGATTCATTGATGAGGACGTCTTCAGATGAGAAATGATCATCATGAATCCAGAGAGCAGCGCGTACTGATGGAAGATGGGGCGAAGCCAGAGCATCCGAACCAAGGACCGACGACAAGCTGTGAGTCGCTCGTAAGGTGGAGCCGCTGCCGGTTCTCCCATGAGGATTATTTGAACTCATATCGACAAGGGAAGTAATGTTCAGGTGTTTTCAGCTGTCAAGCTATAATCTTCCTCCCCGTGATATGATTGCCAGCTCCGGTGAAAATGGACAATCATCCTTTTCGATCTCGGAGTCAAGCACATGGAAGGGAGCTGTATTGCAAACAAGTCTCAAAAAAGACTTGATACACAGGATTTCGAATGGAAATGCTTGAGGTAGGATGCAAAAAGCCGGGGATGAAAAGTGAAGGATGAAATGTTGGTGTCGACGCGAACAGGCAAACAAGAGCCAAGCTAGGCGTGACATCACGTGATCTCGAGATACCTCACACTAGTACTTGCAACCACCGCCAGCTTCATATTATACGGAAATCAAAGACTTTCATGGAATCATTCATTTCGCAAGCTAATAATACATCAACTCTAAAGGGTATCACAAGTGTTGGTGAAAACAGCCCACATGCACGAGAGAATTCGTCAGTCGTCATATTTACAATCAGGGTATAATTCATCACCATACGCTCCGTTTCTCAACGTTGAGAAGCCATTTCTTCACTCCTTCCCTCAACACATTGTCCTGCTTCATTTCTTGATTTATCGCTTCACCATCAATCTTGACTTGGCCGTCGGCCCCTCGGCTGCGATGGTGCTTCGCCAAGTCGTCGTTCACACTTTTCACCACTTCCTCCAGTGCGCCAACCACAGCTTGCCGGCAATCAGATTGTGAGAGCGTCGAAGCAGGAGGCCAGGCTCTGTTTTTCCCAGAGCCAGAATTGATCGCCAGTGGTACTGATCTAGCAGAAGTAGTAGTTCCTGTCGATGCAGTCCGGGAATGTGTCCTCGAAGTTGCAGCCGATTTCTGCCTGGCTGCCTCCGCTTCACTGAGAACACGTTCAATCGCATCCGTGAGTGTAGTATCGAAATCCATCACCGTTTCACTTATGAACTGCTCAGGCGCTGCGTTCCGAACGTCGGATTGAGTATCGGACGACACAGGAGGAGAGTTGGAAGCCCCTTCTACTCTTGACTCAGCTGTAGGGCTGCTGCAGAGGGCAGGATCGAATTGTGGCATTCGTTGCAGCGTCAGGCGTTGAATGCTGAAACTTCTAAGATCGGCCAGTAATGTGGTACAGACGTTCACCCATCGTTCCCCGCTCATCTGAGACTGTTTTGGAGGGCTACAGACGACGGGAGTGGGTTCTCTGGACATGCTCTGTTTGACTTCTTCTAGGAGCTCAGCATAGTGCTTTACCCCTTGCAGGACGAAATCTTCATGATATCGCTTTAGGTAACCTGCCACATTTCGGGGCTTCGAACCGACAGCATCCGCTCCAAAAGAGCGTGAACTATATGACGAGCCCCCTTCGTCTGTACTGGCCAATGAGGGAGAGTGGTGATGAAAGGACGAGGGAGGAGAAAAGTCCTTGCCTTCGTCCCATCCAATAAAACCAGGAATGGTGATATCCACGTCAATGACGCCGTCCTTTTCGTCGACGGTCAGATGCGGTGGCTGTACCTCACTTGGGTGGACCGCCGACATATTTGCCGGCAAGGGGCCACCTGTATGATTGGAGCCTCTCCGATCTTGCAAACGAGCAGCGTCATCAACCATGGCTTCCAGTTGGCTCGGCATCTTGCTATGAATTGGCATCGTCTTCGGTGCAAGCCTGCGGCGTTCGCTCAAACTTCCAGGTGTTGGTAATGCTGGCGCATCATTTGTGGTACTCGCAGAATCCTGTCGTTTATGCCATAAACCAGATACATTGCTCACGAGGGACCCCCAATTGATGCTGGGTGGCCTGGAGCGTGCTTGGCTAGTGCTATTCCGTCGAAGAATGCTGGCTAGACCAGCGCTGGCAATGCTCTCTTCACCATCTACCACAGCCCCTTCAGGAAAGTAGCTGTCGGTCTTGGTCGCAAAATGGGGGACCGGTGTACCAACACCAGGTGTAGCTGTAGAACTTGTAGCATTGGTCTTATGAGCCTGCGTTGGTCCTTCCATGGGCGCGAAGACAGGGGGGTGTTTGCTCGGACCCGGTTCAAATTCGTGGTGTGATACAACCGATCGGGAACTCTCGCGAATTGCCGTAGTGATGCCACTGACGCTATCAGATGACGAGAAGCTCTCAGACAACAAGGTGAAATCACGACGAGGAAAGGAAACAGATCCATTCCGAGACTTGTTGTGTGCATGGCGGCGTAAGGAGCCTTCATGCATGCCTCGGTTGGCCGGCGAAGAGTAGGAGATGTCGGGTGTGAGAAGTGGTGACTGGAAGTCGTTTCCAGCTTTCGCAATGGCATTTCGTGGCAAAAATGAGGCTAGCAGGAAAATAATACGTCGAGCCATGGATCGATTATCACAAATAATGACGGTGCGAGACGCCAGATTGCTCGGTGGAGGTTTCCCTTTGTTCAAAGCACGAAATTGCTTGCGATACCAGTCTGGACCCAGCCTTTCAAGCCATTCAGTGTGGTTGCCGAGAAAGGCTGTCAACAGATTGAACAGGAAGAAGTTTTGTTGCTTGGTCCCACAGAGCCGAACCAGGTATCGTGCTTCATCAAGCCAGTGACCTCCATTGTCAAGGCCTAGACCAGTCAGAACACGTGGAATTCGCAGAGCGTAGGAGATCCGCCACAACGCATGTTTGGCGGCACGTTGCAGTTCGGCGACCTGGTTCAATCGATTTGGCAATCGCAAATAGACGTTCCGTTGATTTGTACGTTGCTCAGAAGGGCCCTTTGGTGCTTTCGCTGCCGAAGTGATCAATGCAAGATTGACTTCCTGTAAGAGTCCACCGATTTCGTTACGGGCTAGGGTTTCAACGACAGCAAGGCTCCTCAATATAACATCCCAGTTCTTGATGACAATTTCAATGCCCTTGTCGCTGAAGTACGTGGAAGCTTCTTCGGTCCACAAATGCTCGGGGATGGCATTCAGAAAGGTCCAGGAGGAAAAAGAGCTCGATCCCAGCGAGTTAGGTGTGGACGATGTGGTGAAAGAAGCTCGTGAGGGTGGCCGCGCAGAAGAGGTAGTCGGGCGCACATCGCCAGGACGAGGCAAATAGAACAGCATGCCTAGCGCAAATACCGGAGTCTTCTTCTCTACAAGCTTCGGCTTTTTACCTGGGATTGAGGCGTTGGATGAGACGTCTTTGGGACTCGCCGAGATGGCTTCCCCAAGTGAAGATGTCCGCTGTTTCAAACCGTCCTGAGCTTCCGGGAGAGTGACGGGGAACATGCGGGTGACTAGGATGGCATCCCGAGGCTCGGTATCAGCGGCCTTAGCAGTGTTCTGGGAGCTCTGAGGGTTGACCGTATTCATAGCTGTCTTTGCTCTTATGAGAGGTGCTCGAGTAGGCGCTGTGTTGGGGATGTTGGAGGTTGGCGCACGCGAACTAAGATCGCTCACAGGACCTCGATCACCAGGGAGAAAGTGTAGTTTTGTGCTTGAGCCAGATTTGGTGGCACTACTGACCCCAAACATACAATCTAAAACGTTTCCGAGGTGATCTGTAGGCTCGGAATCCTTACTTGGACGCATCCACGAGGCCAACCCTCCTGATATCGTAGAGCTTCTGTTCCTGAAATGCCCCATGGTATGGCTCTGGTAGCTCTGGGGAGCAGGTTGCGGGGAGACATTTGCTTTGGGGAGCGTAGGCGACTCCTTCGGAGTGACTGGGTGGGTGTCAAAGAGCAGCAATGGACGGTCATTTGTGCCGAACGCATCTTGCGCAACAATAAGTCTCAGATCTCTTGTCTCGTTCAGGTCCAAGCCGGCGCGGTCATCGAACGGCGAGACACGGATGGTAGGAGAGCCAAAGGGCGTCGTGGGGGGTGACACGGAACTGGAGCGAGCATCGGACTGAACTTCTGGCCATAGTAGAGTACGGGTGTGAGTCTCGTCCGTGGTGCTCTCGAGCTGGCCGCCTCTACCATATCCTTGAATTAGTCTTCCCAACATGGCAGAGCTGGTCAGTCTTGGGGAAGAATTGCGCCGAGGTCTCGTTCAAGGGGTGGCAGGAGGATGATTCGGGTGGAGGGATCTGGAGAGGATGCGAACAGGAGGGTGTTGTCGCAGGTGTTGAGGCATGTTGTAATGATCAAGATGGTGGGAAACCTCAGAGCAAGGTACCATCAGCAACATGTACTGCGCTCTGAGGTTGGGGACTGGGTTGAATCCTCAAAATTCCGGCATCTCGTCCTCGTAGTCAATGCGGCGGTGAGACCACAATGTAAGCCACTAAACCGATTTGGGTTTAGGCGCCCTTGACTCGATTTCCGGTTTCTGCTCTTCGTATCGGTTTTTTCTTCCGATGAAAAAGTTCTGTCCATGACATAGCCAACTTGAACGTGCCAGGAAAAAAGCGAGTACAGCTACGCTACAGTATTATTCTGAAATGGTGCTACAGACAAGCCATATCATGTCTGCGAAAGGAGAGTCCGAACTATGGAAGCTCGCCTAGAGCTCTCGGAGCTGCTATACGACATTTCATCCCACCCCAAGTTGTGAGAGTATGGCCCGTCTCAAAAGAGCTGACAGTGCCGCTGTAGACTGGACATATGCAAGAGCCTCGTCTTCCATGTCCATCTGCTGGGATGCTCCTACCACCATGATGGAAAACCGCTGCCCTCCTGCCACAAGCTGTTGGAGCACCCGATGACTCCAGCGATGCACGCCTTTGCAACTGCAACACTGCCACATGCATCATTCAGGAACTCTTCATCTTAACGTTGACTTGAATTGGCTTGCTGTGTTACTTGACCTTGAGCATGGCATTTTCAGATCCACGTGCTCTCTCGCTCAATCCACTTCACTGCTGGCCCGGGGGGTATATATACCTCGACCTGATCGCCATCTCCTCTACCACCTTCCTCTCTCTACCACCAATCGATCTTTCCTTCCTTCCTTTCTGATAAAACCCTTCATCTTTTCATTCCTTTCTCTTCGTTCCTTGAATCTTTTGCTAGCAACTGCTTCAACCCAGATCTTCCAACCGCTCCTCGCACATTCTCTACTCTAACTCTTTGGCTCCATTTCAACACTCCATCCACACCTTTTGCTTTGAGCATTTCTGGTCTGACAGCGAGATCATGGCGTCTTCGAAGGATGCCCTGGGCACTTCAACCTCTTTGCCCATTGATCTCACCCTCGACTCAGACGACGAGTCGGAATTTGAGTCCAAGGACTCCCCAAAAGATGAGCCAATCGTCGAACCTATCATCAAGCACGAACCAATTGAAGAGCAGAAAAAAGACCTTGATCTCAACACCATTGCTGATTCCATATATGACAAGTCCAATCAACCAGGCAGTCCCATGATCATCGAAACTGCAAGCACTGATGCAACTATCAAGAAAGCTCTTCGATCTCCTTCTATTGAGATCGTAGAGATACCGACCGAGAACCAACACGTTGTTGAGCAAGACCCCTCCGACAACAACATTGCCAACGAGGCTCTTCCAGAAACCGGGTTCGCCCCTTTGCCGGATTTCCGCATGTCTCAAGATCTGGGCATGGATGCTGCTGCAATTGAAGCCCTCCAGCAGTACAACGCAAACAAGCACGAACTCGAGGACAACAACGTGGATGCTGTCGACGATTACCTCGGCGAGACCGAGATTCCTTCCGAGCGAATAGGCACGGCGATTGAAGATGACCAAGACAACGTGAATTGGGACATTGATCTTGAACAAGAAGCCGCCGAAGCAAATGAAGCCGCTGCAGCTGCCTTTATACAGCGCAAAAGCGAGTATGAGCTGTTGAAGGCTGAAGGCATAAACACAGAGGAGGATGATATCCGCTTCGCAGCAGAAGAGAATGCAGAGATAGCCCGCCTTCGCACTGTTGAGAGAAGTCAAATGGAGATCGATGACACCGCAGAGCAAACCGGGCTACCGCCTGGTTATGTTGATGAAGATTCTCTCTTCGTTCCTGAACTTCCAGAAACCCCAGAGCCCCGACCGAAGAAGACAGCCGAACCTAAGCCACGCGCACCACGTGACAACAGTCATCTGCAGGAAGCTCTTCATGCCGGCATCGAAGATGGCCCAGGTCCCAATAGGAAGCCCAAAAGACCCGCAAGAGCTTCAAGTGAAGATAACCAGCTACCGAAGAAGCGTCTCAAGGCGAACAAGCCGGCTGGTACCAAGAAACCACCCCAGAAGAGAGGTCGAAAGCGGGGACCGGGCGCTACAACCTTGAATATTGACAGTTTGGGCCGAACCAACATTATTGAGGTCGCTCAAGCCAATGCTTCAAGACCAGACATGCCGACATTCACATCAAAGGTCAAGGCCAAAGCTCTAAACGAGCTCATTGCAAGTATCCCGACGGCCGACAGAGCAAGTGCAGCTAGCGACAAGGCCGCTGTCCTACAAGCAACTAAAAAGTTCAAGGGACAGGGCGCTATGAAGGCCGACGGCCGTGGTGGATGGCTTCTTCGAGGAATGGAAAGTTCTCTATACTGTCATCAAGTGCTTGGTGCTGCATTCTTGAGAGAACGTGAGACTGGCAACGCGAAACCTAGAGGAGGCTTGATCTGTGACGAAATGGGGTTCGGAAAGACCATTCAAATGATGTAAGTCGAGTTTCCTATCTCTCTGACCAATACATTCACTAACTTCTCGCAGCGCCAACATAATAGATGGCAAAGCCGAACCTACAGCCCGTCACAAGACAACGTTGATTGTCGCACCTCCTTCACTGTTGAATCAGTGGATGCAAGAACTCGAAAAGCATGTGAAGCTTAGCTCATTGGGCCGGGTTTTGCGCTATCACTCTGGCTACCGTCTACACAGCAACAACGTCGTTCGCGACTTGGAAGCTTATGATATAATTCTCACGACCTACGGTGAAGTCCAGAAGAGTTATCCGATGACAGGGCCACCCAAGCATCTGGCGTCGGAGCAGAAAAAGCAGGAATGGTGGGAAAATCACTACAAACAGAACGTTGGCCCCCTACATCTGCTTCAGTTCCATCGAGTTGTCCTCGATGAAGCTCATCACATCAAGAACTACCTCTCTAAAACCTCCATTGCAGTTCGGGCGCTTAGAGGTCAATTCAAGTGGTGCATCACAGGCACGCCGATCCTCAATTACATTGAGGAGTTGTTTCCTTACCTGAATTTCCTTCAAGTCCCACACACAGGTGACTATAAGACCTTTTGCCACAATTACTGTAACAATCGAAAGCGCAAAGACCCTGTCCACCTGGGAAGAATCCACAATATCCTGAGAGCCATCATGCTGAGACGGACTCATGAAGATACTCTCTTCGGTGCTCCTATCGTCAAGTTGCCAGGTATTTCACATGAAACAGTCATGGTGGAATTCAACCCGATCGAAAGAAAAATCTACAACATGGTCAAGGCGAGATACATTCAGCAGATCAATAGCTTTTCAAAGAACAACACTCTCGAGTCGAATTATAGCAACATTCTCGGAATGCTGATTCGGCTGAGAATGCTTTGCTCACATATCATGCTTTGCCAAGATGTGATGAAGCGCATGTTCAATGCAGCCGACATTGAAAATCTCTGGCGCCTGACGGCTAGGGAAGTCCAAGTTCCTGATGACCCTGCAAACGGATCTAACATGGTCAAGACCTTGAGGAAAATGTTGGCAACCCATGAAAATACCCTTGTCACCAGCCAAACAAAGGCAGGAGAATCTGCACCAGAAATGCCGTTGGATCTAGTGCACGAAGAAGACGTCGATACAGGCTCTTCTGCTTTCGGCTTATTCTTCAAGTTCAGAAAATTTCTTCGCTACCTGTCAAAGTCCAAAGCCTGGACCGAATTGCACATACGATCTAGGTGTGCCAAATGCCGCATGCCTCCAGACGAACCAGTCTGTACGTCTTGTTTCCATGTCTATTGCCAGGAATGCATGAATGCTTTGCGCACAGAGAGCAAAGCCCGAGACGAAGAAAAGACGGCTTGCCTTGAATGTCAGACGAATTTCGAAGAGGTCACAGACTGTGATGGTTTGAAAGAACTCGGGTTCAACGGTCCCGAAATAAGAGCCAAAGTTGAGAGGAGAAAGAACAAACTCGCACGCCAGCAAGAAAAGGCCAAGAAGGCGGCTGCAAAAAAGAGAGGTGCCAGTACACGAAGAAGCAGTCTGGCTGACGATACCGACGATGAAGACGAAGAAGAAGAAATCGACTGGATCGAACACGGCGGCGCCATGTTGCCTTCTGCTAAGCTAGCCGCTACAAAAGCCGCGATTCTCAACTGGAGACAACTCCACCCGAACCAGAAGATCATTATCTACACTCAGTTCCTTGGCCTGGGCCGAATACTCAGCCAGATCTGCGAAGCCGAGGTATGGGGCTACGTCAACTTCAATGGCAAGATGACAATCGAGGCGCGGGATAAGGCAATAGAGATATTCCGAGACGATCCAAGTGTTTTTATCATGATCTGTTCCCTGAAGGCCGGTGGCGTTGGGCTGAACCTGACAATGGCTTCAAAGGTGATCATCCTTGATCTCTGGTTCAACAATTCGATCGAGGCCCAGGCCTACTGTCGCGCTTTCCGCATTGGTCAACAGCAGAAGGTTGATGTGATGAGATTCGCTGTGAGAGACAGCATTGACGAAGATTTAATTAATATGCAAGAGCGAAAGGACGAGGAGGTCAGTGCTGTGATTGGGTCCTCCGGCCTCAAGAAACGAGCGACTATTCGACAACTTTTGGAGCTGTTTGGCAATGTGGAGGAAGGAGAGCAGAATGAGTTCATCCTGGTAGAGGACGATGCTGAAAACGAGGAAATTGATTGGGATCAGCTAGGCCGCTTGCCTCCAAGACCCTTTTGAGGATTGACGATCTGTGTTCTCTGAGTTGGCATTTACGAGCTGGCAACACATGGCGTTGCAGTTTGGGTATCATCACAACCATGGAGGTGCCGTGTGCTGGCACATGCAAGTTGAGAGCTGGGAGCCCACCGTTTGGATCGAGTAGTGCTTAGCAAAATAGATCGACAACAGAGTTGCTTTGAGCTTGTAATCCTGTCCCATTCCACCGAAAATGTGCATAAGTCTGCCCTCCTCCCACATCCATACTGTTGCGTATCGTAATCTGCAGTTGAGCTCCGGGCGGCCGCCCTGCCCCAACACCCATCGATGGGATGGGCGTATCCCCCTGCCGCCATTACGAGAATGACGCCGCTGCGCCGCAGGCCGGCGCCGGCGCTATCGCACGCCGTCGTGCCGTTGGCGACACCGCGCTCCTGGACGCCAGCACGCATCCCACGCACGATAGACAGGACGTGCACCCCGGGTGCAAAGTGCAGATCTATGCATGGAACTTCGTATCACGTGGGAGCTACACGTCTTGCAATTTTGAAAGCTTTTCTGATTTTTCATTCTGAATGCTTGTTGCTGCTGCGGTGGGGGTATCTTAAACGAAAATGCATGGTGGGCTACGTACAAACTGGTATGCTTGTGCGATTGGCACACAATGACGATAATGCTTGTGGATGTAGTGGAAAAATGAAAGGCGCAAGATATGGCAGCCCCTTGTTAACAAAAAGAAAATCGTGCAGTTTGTGTATGTGGGTGAAAGGAAAATGTGAAAGACCCGTTCCTGCGCCTTCGCTGGAAAACCATTTGCCCGTTTCCTTTCCTTCTGGGTATTCTACTTCCTTTCTTTGCTTCCGCCCCCCTCCCTGTATAGTTGTGGACACTGCCAAAACAGCGCGGCAAGTGTCTGCTCTTATCCCAACCATACCACAAGCTCAAGCCCAATTCAATGCTTGTCGCCAAGTTTGAAGCTCAGAACCCTGTCGTTCTGCCAGCATAAAGTAATATGTGTTGTCGTTATCCGATAATGCTTTCCACCTCCTTCATCTTATGCGCCTAATTCGGCAATTGCATTCTTCCTCTTCTCCAGCACCTCCTTCTTCACCACTCTCGTTCGGAGTGCCTCACTTGCTTGCACCAACGCATCAATGCTGATAGCATGGTTTGTCATGTTGTGATTGATGTACGTGTATACTTGTGCTGCCGAGTCCAAGGCGAGGATGGCGTTCTCGTTTAGTTTGAGAAGCGCAAGAGCAAGTTGGAAGAGGAATGGAGAGCTTGTCCCATCGTGTTCGTCAGGTGAGTTTGCGTCTAGGTTTTCTGGAGGATGTGCGGGAGTTAGTGGTGTCGATGGAGTACTCAAGTTGAGGGAGGGTAGATCCGGAACGCCGATTGTAGGCTTGGTCTGAGTCAGGGCATTAGGTGAAGCATCGGAGCTGTTGAGACAGAGGACGACGTCCCAAACTCGATAGAGAGCTTCACCTCCAGTCAAGACACCAGCATACAGTGACAGAAACCAATGGAACGTGCATGCTTCTAGCTCGACACCCAACTCATCCAGCTTCGCGCTTAATCTCGGTAGCACTTCGGTGACGTATTGACGAAGGACAACTTGATCTGCTCGAGCAACCAGTAAGGTCGAGCTGAAATATTGACTTGGAAGGATGACATCGATGATGGCGACGAGGAGCCAGAAGCAGTCTTCGGCTGTTGCACAAATAAGAAGCAGTGAGGCGGTAATGAGGTTCATCCCCTGACAGTAGCCAATTCGGGGATTGTGTAGAGAATAGGCCCTCAACAATTCCTCCAACCTCTGTACACCAGGCCCTTTCCGGAAAAAGACATTGTCCGTCAATGTTCGATGCACATCAGCCTTGATTTGGCTTGCGATATCTGGATCAACGTCGGCGCCTTCTTGTGATCGGGCAACAAGGTCTTCGTAATATCCAGGATCTCGCAACGCGCTTGCACCTGAGCATTCGGCCCAGATCTTTGGTCTCAGCGAAACAGGAATACCACCAAGCACCAGTGACTTGAAATGCAAGTACTTTGCCTTGGTTTTACTGGACCTTCCAAGTGTTGCGATTCCGATCAACTCGCCCTCTAAGTAATCTGCCTCAGGGGTGTTGGCATTGGTTGCTCGATCCGAGTTGGTCGCTCGTTCTGCTCGCTCAGCCCTCACTCGACGAAGAAAGTCATTCCAGCGTACTGCTCTTTCTGATTGTAGTGCGTCGTGAAGGTCTGTGAGTTGCTCAAGCAGCAGTTTTGCAGAAGTAGAATCGGTGGCCGTTTCTGCCTCTGGATCAAGCGTGAAGTCTGTCGATGTAGCCGTCACCACCGTCGGTTGTGGCTCCATCACCACGCTAGTTGTCGGAAGCGCCTTTTGACTGGCCGCAGAGACTGAAATAGAGGCCTCTCTACTTCGATGTGGCGGTGTTAAAGTGCCTACAGCATCAGCTGTGCTGACTGTAACCACAGCGCCAGCTGATGGAGTGTGCGAGAGAAGCTCCCTAGGCCTTGCTGACGGCAAAGCCGCAGTCACTTTGAGGTAATCCTGCCATGACTTTTTGGGAGCTTCGTCTTCCACAGAGGCAGGAGTCGCAGGTCTATCTGTCGGAATTTCATCAGACTGCGGGCTCTCGCCTGCTCTAAAGCTCGCCAGTGTTTCCGCGGCACTTAATTTATTTCTTCTGTGCGTCTTTACTGGAGGGGTTTGTCGTTTTCGCCGTTTCTGATCGTATATGAACCCATACCTATCCGTCAACACTCCAGAGGTATCGGGGTTTTGATTCGTCATTGTTGGTGGTAGTTGGGAGCTTTCAATCATCGAATCCAGCTCAACAGTTGGTGGCAGGCTGCTGGCGTTGGATTCTTTTCGGGTGTGACTAGGGCTTGGGGTCAGTCGGGTAGCAGTAGGTGTACGTTTTGCCGGGGGGCGACCTTTGCTGGTGGCGGCGGTAGTGGGGAGTGAGGCTGAAGACTTGTTGACGGTCAGGGATGGATTTGGGCGTATCTTAGATAGATTAGATTCTGGCTCAGGAGTATTGTTATTCTGTCCCAGTGACGACGCTCTAGATCGTCCATTCTGTGTTTTCCCACCGAAGATCTGGGTCCAAGAGGCAAAAGATCGGCCGGATTGGTTTGAGCGAACACTTGCTTCATCGCTTGCCTTCGTTTTTTTGATGGGTTTGCCGCCAATGAAATAGCTAGACGAATTGGATGGAGGTTGGAAGATGTTTTGAAGGGCTGATGCTTTTGTGGGATTTGAACTTGGAACACGAGGGCGTAGGGTTGCCTCCATGTCCTGGCTGCTTTCACTAAGACTGCTGTCCGCCCTACTGGGGGTTCGGCTTACCCTGGCCAAAGACGACGCCATCGATCCAGCTCTACTTCGATTGGCCTCCACTTCCAGCTGTGGGTTCCCCGGCGGTGTCCGAATAGTTGATGCTGGATCCGAAGGGAACGTGTTGTCAAGAGGGCTACTAACGACCATGCCATCGGCCATGGCTTCGCTCATCATTCCATCCAATGATGGTGGTGTTCGATCCAGTGCAATGGAAGAGGCACCGAGACTGGGATCACTCTCACCTTGTTCCAGGCGTAGCAGTCTCTTCTCCACTTCCGCCGTTGGGACATTGGCCTCGCGTAGAATTCTTTTCAGTTCTCTTTCCCTGTGGTCGGCTCTTATCCGTAGAGTAGATATCTCAGCATCTCTTTGAGCCAAGTCCGCAGCATATTGTCGAACTAGCTTGACGGCACTTGACCTGGCAATAAGTCTCTCTATATGGTCGTCACTGGCAAGATGCAACGAGCCCGGAATATCCAGAGACGATCGAGGAGAGTCATCAAACAGTGCATTCTGCTTGTTGAATGATGGCGAGGCATTTGTTAGACCTGCCAACGTAGCTTTTCTATCTCTTGCTTTTTGTGATATTGTCCGAAAAGGTTTGGGCATGGCCTCTTGAAGAGCACTCTTGGTCGACTTTGTATCTATTTCCGGAGAGAAGGAGGGGAAGGAGGTCAAGGCGGGATCATCTTCATCGAAGGACTTTGAGGAGTGTTTAGAGCCATGACGCTTGGGAGCGGCGCGGATGGTCTTTTGTTTCTTCTGTTCAGCGGAATTCTGCGAAGTCAGGGAAGATGATCTTCGGGATTCATTACTGCCATGTTCGGACATTTTGAGGCCCAGTATGGCACTAGCACCTCGTCGATAGGGTTATAGATCTTTTAACGGCCTCCGCCCGCATCTTCATCACCAGATAAAGATGCGTACAGGTGGTCAGGGTTGATGAGCAAGGGAGGAGGATGTGGCAGTCATGGATGACGTGGGTTCGAGATGGAGATCAAGGTCCGGGTCAATTTACCGGGGAGGGACGAGGTGTTTGAAAAGTAGAAACAATAGCTGTGTCAGCGAAGCAGCGGTGGCAGGCAGTGAAAGACTTGAAATGTTTTTGGCGAGACTTGCAAACGCAGAGTGATACTGATACAAGTCCGGTTGGGCATCTCTGAGGCAGAAAGAACGAAAGAACGAACAAACTCGCACCGCTCGTGTGCAGATGACGACAAAGTGCATTCGGCGCGAGCCCAGAAGACCGCGGCGGTGACCATAGGACAAGCACTGACAGGGGGGAATTGCCACAGGGCCACAGGGGCTGGTGAGCTACGGTGAGCCCACAAGGGAGGCCTATCGTAGGCTGCACCAGGCTATCAAGTAACGTAGCCACAGGTGAGGGACCGGGGAATGCACCAGTCCCATGGGCACATGAGAGGGTCACATGACGATAAACTGGGTGACCTGATACGCTTCTTCTTATTTGGTGCCTGTTTGTTCCACGCGCATTTCGATATCCTAAAACCATCGACTACGCAAGAAAAGAAAATAACACACTGGCTCCTACCTATGAAAACTCTTCCCGGGTGCAGTGACAGTCAATCATCTCTTGATAGCCCCCGCGCCTTCTGCCTCAGACAGGCCCAAATTGTCAAAACAAAGCACCATGGATGCCGCCTAAACATGCCACCAACATCGCCATCACCTCCCCCTTCAACCAATATCTATCGCCAAAATGGGTCAAGGATACTCTATGACCACCCTTTCGGCGGCCTCCGCAACCATCGACGTCCCAGAATTGGCCGATCTCGTACATGAAAAGACTCTCGCGTCCGCCCGTTTTATGAAAAGTGTCCGGGCACGAAGTCAGCAAGGCTTTGTATTCGTCAAGGCTGTAATGAAACCTTACTCGTCCTTTCAAGTCCATGAGTATGTTCGCCAAATCACTGAAGAGAGAAACATTCTAGCCAACATCTCCAATGCTCTCGGCTACCAGCGTATCGTTGAAGTCCCTAGTGGAGGTTTCCTCGTCCGCCAATACATGTTCAGTTCAGTCTATGATCGAATGAGCACCAGACCGTTCTTGGAGGACATAGAGAAGAAATGGCTGGCCTTTCAACTCTTGTGTGCAGTCAAGGATTGCCATGCTCAGAATCTCTACCATGGCGATATCAAGACCGAAAATGTCCTCGTTACGTCCTGGAACTGGCTCTACCTCACCGATTTCTCGTCCTCCTTTAAGCCTACCCTCCTTCCGGAGGACAATCCCGCTGACTTCTCCTTCTACTTCGATACCTCGGGACGACGAACGTGTTACATCGCCCCGGAAAGATTCACCTCGACAAATATCGAAGACGAGCAAGGACAGCTAAACTGGGCCATGGACATTTTCAGCGTGGGCTGTGTCATTGCCGAAATCTTTCTAGAGGGTCCCATTTTCTCCCTCAGCCAGCTATTCAAGTATCGTGCCGGAGACTATAGCCCTGAGCATACCCATCTGAACAAGATCGAAGATCCCGAAGTGCGAGCTATGATCCTCAACATGATCGCGCTAGACCCCGGAATGCGCTATAGCGCAGAACAGCTTCTTTCTTTCTATCGATCCAAGATCTTTCCAGAATACTTCTATAGCTTCTTACACCAGTACATGCTTGACCTCACGAGACCAGCTACTGCCTTGAAGCCTGTCGAGTTGAGCGGTGGAAGTCTGGAAGAGTTTGATGAAAAGATAGAAAGAGTGTATTATGATTTCGATAAAATCTCCTTCTTCCTTGGATACGGTCCGAGCGCTACCAAAACTTCGTCCAAATCATCCTTGACTCTGAGGTCAAACAACAGGGTGAAGAACGCAGAAGCAGACCCTAGTCTATATGACGGAAGCCTGCTCTTTCTCACGTTGGTGGTCGCAAGTCTGAGAAATACAGCAAAAGCATCGGCTCGACTCAAAGCTTGCGACCTCCTTGTGGCTTTTGCCGAAAGACTACCGGACGAAGCGAAGCTGGATCGCATACTACCATACATCATTGGTCTGCTTGGAGATCAATCAGATGTTGTAAGAGCGGCTGCGATCTATGCCCTGACGTCAATCTTTGAGATGATCGAGGTTGTTTCGCCAATCAACGCATACATCTTCCCGGAGTACATTCTTCCCAAAATGAAGCAGTTCTCTACCGGTCATATAGGCGAACCAAGCGTTTTGGTACGCTCAGCATACGCTTCATGCCTTGCTTCCTTAGCACTGTCAGCTGAACGAGTCCTCGATATGGTCCACGCTTTCCGCGCAGATGGTCGACTTCCTTCACTACGCGAGGACGAATTGGCTCCTCAGCAATCATATCAAGCTTTGTATGATTTTAGCCGACGCGAGTTTCTTCCTTACTTTGAGGACTCGACAGTAGCATTGATCACTGATCCCGAGGCATCGGTCAGAAGAGCGTTGTTGGGGTCAGCATCCCGTCTTTGCGTCTTCTTCGGTAGCCAGCAGTCCAGCGACTTAATACTAACCCATCTCAACACATACCTCAACGATAAAGATTGGATTTTGAGATGTTCGTTTTTCGAAGCCTTGGTAGGAATTGCCTCTTACGTGGGGGCTACAAGTCTAGAGAAATTCATCCTACCCATCATGGTGGGATCCTTAACAGACCCCGAGAGCTTCGTAATCGAAAAGGTATTCCGGTCATTAGCCCGAATGGCGGCATTAGGACTTCTACAGAAAAGTACTACCTGGGAACTTGTCAGTATCGCGGCGAGATTTTCAGTCCATCCGAGTATCTGGGTGCGGGAATCTGCCGTCCAGTTCATTGTGTTATCTTCCAAGTACATCCCAGTGGCTGATCAATACTGCATTGTCCTGCCAGTTATACAACCATTTTTGAAAGGCCCACTCGCTGCCTTGACGGAAGAGAAAATATTGGATAATTTAAAACGACCTCTCCCAAAAATTGTGTTCGACGCTGCCATCAGCTGGGCGTCACGGAAAGGGAACAGTCTGTTCTGGACAGCGGCGAGTCGAGATAGTGCGTTGACACTCTCGGATCCTTCCACACCGCAAAATCCATCCGCACTTACAAGGAGGCTATTGACGAGAATCCCACCGTCCCAGAAAGATAAGGATGATCAAACAGCGCTCGAAAGTCTCCGGAATCTGGGAATGACAGCAGACGATGAGATCAAGCTGCTGGCTCTTCGTGAGTACATATTAAAGATATCCAGGCATAGACCTTCAGAAGATGTTGATGATCGAGTTGGTATGCTCAACAACATCATCGCTCTTAATCAGATCGATGTCACTCCTCAGAACGTCTTCTTCGACTCCCGCCAGCCGATCAGAGAGAACATAACTGGGCCAAGGAGAAACCAGCGAATATCACGAAGAGATGAAAGACACAGCCTCGCAGACGCTCTTCTTGATGCTTCTACGAGCATTGATGACCACATGATACGACGAATATCGCCAGAGCAATCAAGCGGCGCCGCCACGCCATCCACTGCTCCTATGGATATACAAAGTCGCAAGACATCAGAGGGTCGTTCCGTTACTACGCCTACGATAGCAGTTGACAGTACTGGCGTATCTCCGAGACCAAGCGTATCGAGCGGAACTCCCAACGGAGATCGATTTTCACTACGCCGTAACCCAACCCTCGAACTCAGACACCGAAGTAGTGGCCTAAACTTGATGAACCGGACTGATTCGGCCAAGGCAGATGCTGAGATTTCAACCATATCTGAGAACGCGTTTGGCAGGGTTGAAGTCGATGGTGCTCTTCACCGTCGAAGCACGGCAGGTCCATCAGCTTTGTCTGTGACTGCGAAGGTCGCTGCAAAGTCCAGGTCGGTCTCGCCGAGAGGAAGTGGTACTCGGACGCCCCGTTATGAGCCCAATCATTCATATCAAGGCAACGACGCGAACGTCCTTCGATTACTAGACAATCACTTCCTCGAAAATTTCCCTATAGATCAAATGGACTTTGGCGGAAACAGACCCCCTGCAGAAACCAGAACCCCTATCAGAAGAGTAGCGGATGTTTTGCAGCAAAACAGTGCGAGAACAGCCCAACAAGAAGAAAAATTCCGTGCGGAGCCTTGGAGACCAGCGGGCCAGTTACTGACACAATTTTCTGAGCACACGGCTGCCATCAACAGAGTCTGCGCTGCGCCTGACCATGCATTCTTCGTGACAGCCTCAGACGATGGGACTTGCAAGATCTGGGATACTATCAGATTGGAGAAGAATGTCACATCACGTTCGAGATACACGCATCGTCGTCCGGATGGGGCCAAAGTGAGGAGTCTTTGTTTTGTCGATGGCACTCATACATTCATCAGTGGTGCGGATGATGGAAGCATTCATGCCATCAGAGTCGACTATAGGAGCGTTGAGGGCGGCGAGACTTCTCGTTATGGCAAACCAAGTCTCGTTCGAGATTATTTAATACCTTCTAACCGAACGGCGGACATTATCCAATCTCCAGTGGGTGAAGAGTCAAATCCAGAACACGCAGTCTGGCTTCATCATTATCGAACCGCTAACACTCAATCTATCCTCCTAGCCGCAACAAATAAGGGTCGTATCTTGACCATCGATCTTAAGAACATGGAGATCATTCACATCATGATCAATCCTGTTCATCATGGTACGCCAACCACTTTCTGTGTCGACCGGAAGCATCATTGGTTACTTTTAGGAACCAATCACGGTATTCTGGACCTATGGGACTTGCGATTCAAGTTGCACTTGCGAAGCTTTGGCATCCAAACAGACTCGAGGATTGATCGTATCCTCATTCATCCCACTAAAGGCCATGGCAGATGGGTTATGGTGAGTGCTGGTGGGGAGATTAGTGTGTGGGATATTGAAAAGCTGGTGTGCCGCGAAGTATTACGACCAAGTACTTTCACACCGAAATCTGGCAAGAGTCGTCCGTACGAGACGTGGTCTCCTGATGAGGAGAACAGTGAGAAGATACTTGCTCGTTTTACCAAAAACGTTTCCGAAGATAACCTCTTGCCAACACTGCAAACGCCGGTTGAAAGGTCTGATGGGTCACCTGTGAAGAAGACGCCTACAGGGTCAAATGCAACATCAAGTTCGATATTTCCGATTCTCGGCTTGTATATCGCAACAGATTATACACAGAGCTCGCATCCAGATACCCCGAACAAACATGCCATCCTCTTCACTGGGGGAGCCGATCGCGCCTTACGATACTGGGATGTGATTCGACCAGAAAACAGTTTCATAGTGTCTGGACCTCAACTGCACGACTCCGAAGATGCAGCGAAAGCAAAATACATTTACGAGGTCTCTCACCCTCTGAGCCTCAGTGCTGGGGCACAGATAGCGCTCGTACAAGAGAAATTATTTGGAGCTGAAGATGTAGCTACGGGCAGCACAAGACATACGCCAAAGCGACGATCCAACACACCCGTGCAAACTGGCAGTCATTCGGCGCCAGGTACACCAGGCAACGCACATGCCGCTTCACACGCAAAGAGCGTTTCACCTACACCATCATCTACATCGCAAGCCATGAAGCCACCAAGAAACACCATTATCAGCACCGCCCAGCAGCAGTTGCTTCGTACACATTTGGACAGTGTCACAGATGTGGTCATGCTAAGAAAGCCGTATGGCTGTGTAGTAACTGTGGATAGAGGAGGGAACGTCTATGTCTTCCACTAAAGTGGGAATGGGTTAACGACCATGTCTTCAATAAGAATAGAGATATACATGAGCGCTCACAAGTTCCGGGCTCAGCATTAATTTATAGCACAGCTCTTGGAACAGTGCGAGCTACCGAAAAGTCGGCTTTGCACTTGTGACTTTAGACACACTTGATCTTTCTTTGCTCATAATATAGCATTTTATATTTACGAGCTGTCATTAAATCCCTGTTCAACTCGCTTTCTTCCCGTCCCGCTCCAACTCCTGCTGCACCCTCACCACCTCCTTCAACCCCCGATCCCTCCTCCTCACATCCTGTCCACCAGGTACACCATACGCGGCAATCGTCTGGTCCGTGACGACCTTCTCCCACCGCTCTCCCCTCGCGATCTCGATCCCTTTGCCCCCATCAC